>JAGDQP010007077.1:0-44317 GCA_022664845.1 Lepisma saccharinum
GGAAGGGGAAAAAGTCCCAGAAAACATCAATCCTGGAATCGATCATAACTAGTTTACTAATCATGGTAAGGTAATATTGTTTAAAAGAACTGTAGGTAAGAAAATTCTGTATAATATAAACTATAACACAAATATCCATATCTTTAATACTTTCTGGGTGGTAAAAAAGAAAAAAATAAATCTCAGAAATAAGCCAAATTTTTCAAGAAAAATACTAACACTTCCCCCCATTTAAGTACTTATTAGTTTTATTTTTATTAATAAGGTAAAGCTATCCCCTTGCGATACGCACGCGCCGTGAACGGCGCATGGAGAATGTGGAGGTAGCGCTCCACATTTTCTTGACCTACGGCACTAAGTGAGGTGGGGTGGTCAGTCCCACGCTCGACCGCCTTTACCTTCCCAAGGTGTCCAGGAGTACCAAGGGCACTCCGGTACTCAATTTTATAGGAGGTTGAGTGCACATCAGAGCGCCAGGCATGGGAACACTCCGAGAAAAGTCTCCAGTGTCCTGTCCGGGATTTGAACCCGGGCAGCCCGATTCGTAGTCAGACGCGCTACCGTCTGAGCCACGGTAAAAAATAATGATTTTCCCACATTCTAGTAATTATTCCCCAAACAGACAAGCAACTGTTCTTTTAAGCGGTCGTGCGTCATGATAGTTTGCTATCCAAGCAATGCGAACATATATGTCCCCTGTGTTGCTTACTCAGAAAGAGACCGTCAATGAGGTCATTTCGAAACCTAGCCTGAAATTTTGCTAAGAGAATCTACGTCCAATAGAGAGGTAATATACAAAAAAATAGCTACCCATATTAACAGCAAGGTACCGCGGCAGGGTCTGTAAATCTTTTCAAAGTGTATAGAAAGTGTATTTTTTATAATTGAATCAAGATAAGTCATTCTGCTTCAATTTCGTCCTGGAATGAAACACTGCCGACTTGTAGTGTCACCTACCACACCGTAAAATTCATGGCCAGGGACGTATTTAGAGGGTCTGGAGGCTTCGAAATTAAGATTTTTAGTAAAATCGTAAAATATTGCTTATTTCATAAAAAAAATGAATTGCATAAAGAAACGGGAGAGGATTCCAGCTCCGCTATATACGTCCCTGGCAAACTGCGGTGTGGGAGGTAATGCTACAACTCGGTAGCACTTCATTCCAGGACGAAGTGAAGCAGAAGTGGTTTATGTTGATTGAATCATTAAAAATACTGTTGTACACTTTGACCAACATTCCAGCTCCTATCTCGGTACCTTACCCTTAATATAGGCAGATTTTTTGTATGTTACCTCTCTATAAGACGTAGATTCTCTTAGCAAAATTTCAGGGTAGGTTTCGATATGATCTCATTAAAAATATTTTTAAAATATTGAAATATTTTGTGTCAGGACATTTTTTATGATGTTATTACCTCCTTACAATGTTTAAAAAAATAATTAGTTCCTTCCCATGTCTAGTAAGCTATTGAATAGTTGTGATCGATTCCGTGATTAGTGTAGGGGAAAATGAAATATATAATTCTTCCCATAAAAATATACTGTATGTCTCAATACAGGGACGTGATTACTTTTTACAGGGTGGTAGGGTCCTCGAAACTACAGTATTTTCGTTCGAAATTCAAACTTTGTTAAATTAAATTAACTGTAGGCAAAATTGTAGGGTCTATGTATTTCGATTTGAATTTTATTTATGACCTTTAGGTATCCATAAGGCGTAGGCTGAGAAGGAGAGAGGAAAGGATGCAGGAAAATGTCGGCCAGGGCCTAAGTTAAGTTACCAGACGTCCTCCTTTTAATCTTGTCCTCCTGCCCTCCCTCTTTTTTCTAAATATCTTGAAATGTTCTACATTCTCTAGTGACCAAGTTTAAAAGTTCCGAATTGGACATAATTCGTACTCCTGAGTCCTGAAAACCAAATTCTTAATTTTAATGAAATGTTGGTTACCGAAATATGAGGCAAATGGTTCGTCATTTGTTAACGACTTTCCATTTTCATTAAATGTTATTTATTACTTGATAGGAAGATACAATAAAAATGTAAAAAATTGTGTAACTTGCCCTGTAAAAACTGAAATTCGAAAGTAATAAATTCTTCTGTACGTCACTGTTTCTTTATCGGGTTCTAAATGAACGGTAACCATAGCTGTCTACCAATCCTTGCTTAGTTGTCCTCCGTTGTAAGAAAAAAAAATCCGCAGTTGGCCTCCATTTTTAACGTTACTATCCTCCTGGTAAAAAAGATTTGGCAAGTTGAAGGTACCATCCCGGTATTTGCCCGGTTTCTCGATGATCTAACTAACTGTATGGCTTACGGAACTCATAAGTCGATAGCCGCAGAAACAAACATTCTCCATTGAATACTATCATGGAGAAGATCAAGTCAGATTACATCACATACACCTCTCGAAGATTCCTTTTACTATTAACCTCCTAAGGGCATCTCGTTTACTATTAACCTCCTAAGGGCATCTCGGTGTTCACAACAGCCTTTGTTCCCTCCGGTCTCCCAACTAAGATGGAATCTAATCCTAGTTTTCCCACGTCAAGCAACATGGCCTGCCCATCATAGTCGTCATAATTTCATTATTCTTATAATATTATTACTATACGATATTGAGTGAATCGTACAGTCTGTGGAGTTCTTCATTGTACAGTCTCCTCCATTCTCTGGACACATGTTCCTTACATCTTCCTTGAAATTCCGCGGAAACAAGTTAAATAAAAATGTTATGAACTTCGTTTGAAGCTTCGACTTTATTTTAAAACGTAAATTACCAGTGTGTCTCAAATATCAAGCAATTCAAGTGTATAATTGGTATGTCTTACCTGTGATGTATGGCTGTGAAATGTGAACGTTGAATGTGCAAATAAATAAGAAATTAAGAGTTAAGCAAAGAGCAGTGGAGATATGCATGCTAGGAATAACTAGGAGGAACAGAAAGAAAACTATAAATGTGTCGAAGTTAGAAGATATGTTTATGACTGCGAAGAAAATGAAGTGAGGTGGATTGCATAGGTAGACAAACAGATGGTGAATGATGAGTGTTTTATATTGGATTCCCAGAGAAAATAAACGACCTAAAAGATGGCCAAGATGGAAAGATGAAATCAAGTTTTTTTTTTCAGAAGCTATGTAGAAAGGGCAGCTGCTGACCGATATTTGTAGCGGGAAATGGAGCCCTTCATCCAGTAATGGATTGAAAATTATTTTTAATCTCAACAAATTATCTTTTCATTGTTGTTAATGTTTCCATCCTTGGCATAAGGTATCATTTTTTGTTAAGGTATGGTGCATTTGAATATAACATATTATAAAATTTTATTTTCTGTGTGTTGCTACATACATTAAACAGCATTTCTCTGAGCATTACTGCGGAATGTTTCTCCACTAATAAGAGAAAGACAGATCGAGGGAACCAAACACCCCTGCCGTTGATTGAGAAATATTTAGGTGGCGGCACTGATGAGCAACATCTACTTTTGAATTTGAATGGCTTTTAGGCAAATTTGCCTCAGACTGGGATAGGTAGGGGAGAGGATGTTGGAAGCAAGTAAGCCAGGTCCTAGTTTGAAGGTACCATACTGGCAATTGATTGAAATTAGTATGGAAAACCCCTGGAAAAACCTGTCTAAATGGGCAGCAATATGAAAAACACTGGTTCGAGACGAGACCGAGCGAACATGTATAAATAGTAAAGACACAAATTAATACACACATATACTGTATATACAAATGAATGGATTCGCGCACAAACATAGGTAGAAAATATAATCAAGACTGCGAAGAAGATGAAGCGGAGATGGACCTACAGTGCCGGATCTAGAGTTTTTTATATGGGGGCAAAGTTAAATTTTGCCGCCCTTTCAATATTTTTTTAGCCAAAGAACACGACCCGCCGACGCAACGGCCAGAACAGTGTCTTGCATCACGTAGTGTACTTTTGTTATCTTCTCTGGAGCCTGTTGTGGCATCGCTATTACTAACTCTAGTAAGGCAGTAAACCTGCCTATCTGACTGAATCGCGGTTTTGAAATTTAGAGATGAAGGTAGGTTGTATGGAATAACATAGAAAATGTTTTAGCGCGTCGGTATTGAAATTTTGGACACATTTTGATAAATTTCACTTTAATATGCGATTTTACTTTATTTTTAGGAGCTTTTATTATTTATTTTTAGCTGTTTACCAGCCCCTAAACGTGTCGCCCGTAGCGCTTTCCCCCTTTTGCCCCCATAGATCCGGCACTGTGGGCCTGTCATATAGCTAGACGAACAGATGGAAGATGGACAACAAATGTACTTTAGAGTCCCGGTTAAAAGAAACGACCGGAACGACGTCCAAATGCAAAATATAGATGAAATCAAGCGTTTTCAGGAGTAACATGGACGAGGATAGCAGCAGACCGAGATATGTGGAATGAAAAGGGAGAGACCGTCATCCCTTCATCCAGCAGTGGATAGGAAATGGCTGAATATGATGAATATAAATATATCGTCAATCCACTAGCGGATGAGGCCTCTCCCCGAAGGGAGGAGTTGGTCTACTGCTCCCACGCTGACCAGACGGGTTGGGAGAGGGAAAATAAATAAATAAATAAATAAATATATATATATACAGAAACCAGAATGGAAGAACTGAGTAATGAGAGTTCGAAAATAGGCCTTAAAATGAATTTAAGTAAAACAAAAGTCATATACAATCAACATGCTGCAAAGAGGGAAATAAAGATTAGCGGAGAGACAATAGGCATAGTTGATGAGTATGTTTACCAAGCTTAACTCAAAATGGAGACTACAGGTAGAAGTCATGTAGCAGTCGAGTAGATGTTTCGCAGTAACGTGATGTATGCACTTGCGATGCCTTGATCTTCAAGTGATTTAAATTCTGCTGCCAAGGAGACCGAATCAAATGCCTTTTCAAAATCTATCAGTCCCAAAGATAGTGGAAGTTCATAATCATTAGTCGTCTCCATAACTTCATTCAATGCTTGTATGTGGTCCATTGGGGATCCGGAAGTTTCGGTGCAGGAACTTTGGGTGCAGGAGGTTTCGGTCCAAAGATTAGAATACCTTGTCATTATAGATAGGTTGTTAAAGTATGAACTTGGCCTTCTTGTTGGTCGGTTAATACTCTTACTGATTAATGAAATTATTCTAAATTAAACTAGCAATTTTATTAGACTATAAAAATTAGTTTCAACATTTTGAATTACTGTACTGGTGATACTACAGATACAATCACTATGGTTCTCTGTGGTGTTACTTTCGAAATGTGCCTAAAATTATCAGTACAAAGTGCTTAGAAAGCAAACAGTCTATATGAACTGCAAGATCCTTAAGAAAACACTGAATTTGTAAAAAAAATCACATAGAAGTCAACAAGCTTAAGGGGTCATTCAAGTGTAACGTAAGCATTTAAGGGGAAGGGGTTCAAGCATGACTTATTTTATTATCTGACAATTAGGGAAGAGGATCAGATTGTTTTCAGACGATATGCAGTAGAACCTCTGTTATCTGAAATAAATGGGGCGGAAGTCATTTTGGATAACCAAAATTTCGGTTTAAAAAATGTGTATTTTTTCAAACTTTAAAGTGAAAAAATTAAAGGCAAGGAAAAAAAATTACACTTTTACATTACATATATAACAGACTTTTAATAAAGCTTGAAATGCTTCTACAGTTGGACAACTCCTTATATAACTAAGTTTACTCTTTTTTGAAAAATCTTTTTCTGTTAGCATTTCAAATTCTATCTTTTTCGATTTTTTTTTTTTTTTGCCGTTTTGGTTAAACGCTATTTCGGTTAACAGATGTTTTACTGTACTAAAAAAATGATGACACGTTTTACATAAGTACTAGGGGAATGGTCGGGTATCTGCTTATTTTACTAACACGGGGGAGGAGGTTCTAAGTGACTGAAAGTTTGCTTATGCAAAAGCATCCCCTGAAGTCCCAGTAACATTGTCAACTTTGATTCTGATTTAACGTTTTTACTTGATTTTCCATGGGTGCATAAACACTTTTAATGAGGTTACTCCTTGGGTAAAGTTTAGTTTAGGTTTCCTCCAAAATGCATAATATACAGCAGACATGTACAATGTTTTCTACGTGTGTGGAAGTGTTGAAACGCAATATGTAACAAAGATTCAAATGATGGAAGTGTCAAATCTGCCTAAGAGTGAAAGGGCTAAAACACCTGGGACTATTTGGCACTTTCGGTGTTCAGGCATGGCACATGGTGTGAGTGTTAAAGGCGATAAGCTTCGCATATAATAAAAAACATGAGCCAAACTGAATTTTCTAACTCGTCTTTGCTTTTCTGCATTGAGTCTTTGATTTTTTAGCAACATAAGTCATCCATACCACGAAGTGACGCCATTAGGATTCCCGAACATGCTGCCGTGTTTCTGTATACTGAGCAACTCGAGTATGTATTTAACGAAATGATAATGACACATGCATTTTCGTAACACTTTTTTGATTGCTAACTGTCCCTGTGATTTTCTAGAATCGTCTCTATCGATTATGCGTACGAGAATCAGTGGTAGAAAGAGTATATACGGCTCAATTGCTGGCGGAAGCTGGGGAATCGAAACTAAAATTTAGCCTGCTGATTCACCGAGACCACTATTAACTAAGTGAAAGGTCAAGTTAATAGATGATAATGTTTTACACACCTGTCGATTTTGTGAGTTATATTATCTAAGTCTTGCGTTCATGTCTTATAATGAATAACACAAGCTGGCAATGCTATTACTAAATTTTGCTAGAATAACTAACACATGTTTGTTTAATATGTTTTGCGTTAGTGGGTCTTGGTTTTAGTTTCTGAAAGTGAATTTTTAATTGGAGGGGGGGGGGGTATGATAATATTCACATTTTGACAGATCTCCATGTTAATAAAATATATTACCATTTCAATCAGAGGTGGTGAAGTGTACGTAAAATTTATTCAATACAAAGACGGCTGGTAATCACTTTAGTTTTGCTTTTTAAATACTAATTCAAGTTAGGTCTTGGTGAGCTGGTCTTGCTCCTATTTGAATGAATCAATACTATGATTTGTGACATTGGGCCACAATAGTTATTTTGTTGGCTAGACAATCCGTGAATGTTTCTTCATGTTTAGAATATGTAAGAACAATAACATCGAACTACAAAACCTGTGGAATGGCCTCTCAGAAATTACATCGAAAAAATATCCTAATGTTTCCACACTTGTAAAGACATTGAAAGAGGATCCGGTACAGAACAAGGACAGAATGCATCGTAAAAGAAGAAAGAAACGGGGAAGGTGACAACCGGGATCAAATTTTAGGTAACATTCAGGCATTTACTCGGTGTAGCTGAAAATAAAAACCCTGGAAAACATGAGCCAATATGGCCCATGTTGTCCTAAGATGTAGGCCAACCAGGATAGGTGGAGCATTTATGATTTTTTTAAACGATTTAAGGTTGAAAGTTGAAACTCGACTGAATATTCCGATTTACACTAAAAAATCCAGTCGTTTGCTTTAAAAATCGGTGCAATTATTATGCCGGCCCGAATTTTCTGTACGTAGTAACTACTGCATTATAGATGTCGCACGGGAGATGGTTAAGAATACATATTTTTATATTTTGCATTGAAACTATAATACATTAAAGAGAAAGAGTAGAGAACTTATAAGAAACTAGGCACGCTGAACCAAGCCGCAGCTCATATGGAACCAAGTCGAACAGAGCCGCCTCGAACAGGTTCCTTATGAGCCAAGCCGTGACACTTTGAGCCGAGACGAACCGAGCCGTGGCTCATTCTGAGCCTAGCCGAACCGAGCCGTGGCTCGCTCTGAGCCGAGCCGAACCGAGCCGTACCTCGCTCTGAGCCGAGCCGAACCGAGTAGTGGCTCGCTCTGAGCCGAGCCGAACCGAGCCGAGGCGCACACCGAACCGAGCCGAGCTGTGGCTCAGTCATATTGAACCGAGCCGATTGACATCCCTAGTCAACATGTGGCACTTTCGTTGCCTTCAGGAAATGCAGACCATATTTCAGTTCCACCTATACACGCTGGAGAATAGCCATATCTATAGTTTACACACTTTTACTTATCCGTCCGTGAAGTGTAATAAGATCTAGAACAGGGATTTGCTAGACATAATCCTAAATGTACCCCAAAAGAAAAAATGAAGAAAAAATCAGCCGAGCGCGGATGGCAGGTGATTGGTCCGTCACGGCGTATCCATCTGATTGTTAGGACGTAGGACAATAAAGGATTGTTTGAAGGAACTTTGTAACATATTTTCGATGAAGTATTTTACATTAGGTAATACAAAATGACGTATCATCGTGTTCATTCTTTTAGGTGTTTGACTATACATTATTTCCTTTTTCCCTATATATAAGTATTTGACAAAAGACACGAACACCTGTGAAATTCATACTCTCCCATTATTAATCATGTGTTGGGTCACCATTTTCACTTACCACCGCTTCTGTTCCCCGCGGAATGCATTTATACGAAACCTCAGCAGTCACCAGAGAAATATTCAGGGATGAAATGCTACAATTTTAGGTGGGTATACGCTTCGCTTGTAACGAAACATTTCGCTTACTACGCCATATACCTGCGTAACTCATAAAATAGGTGGGTACACGGTGATGCCTAAAAATTGAGGTGTATTTAATGTAAATTTCTTATTCACACACACTTTGGACCACCTCCCGGAAGTCCGTGGACCACTGACAAAACCAGTTTCTAGATATGTGCCTGGTCGGAACATGTGGAAACCAGGAGTCACTAATGTAATAACGCGGAAAATTGCCCCTTAGCATCACTAACTAGATTGTCAGAAATTACTGTGCGGCTAGGGTAACTTAATATTTAAGTTAAGAAAAAAGTGTAGTGCGGCAGTATTCATACATAGAAAGTGTTAATCTACAGTGCATAATATAAAATCTTATATCTGTGTGTTTAAACACGATACAAATCTACATGAGCGCATTTATTTCCACCGAATTTTGCATCCGTGTTCCTTGGATCTAGGCACAGAACAAAGACATATATTTTAGGTCACCGGAAGTGATTGTGTCGCGATCTAATCCATAAAAACAAAAATTTCATTTTTTAACAGTGTAATAACCACACAGAACAGGATATTCTATTCAGATCCACAATATGCGAACATTTTGGATCAAATAAGGATACTCCTAGAATATACTTCTTAGAATATTAAAAAAAATATTCTAGGTTGGAGTTTCAGGAATACATATCCTTGTTTCCTTACAAGGAAACCTATCGATGCTTCAAACTGCTTTTCGGACCAAACTTCCTAGGAGTACATCAGGGAACCACCAGATAGCATGATTAAAAGACGCTGCTTTCGTCCATAAAGACGGGCGCAGTGGCCAAAAGTTTGATTCATAAGAATAAGGTACTTACCGTATGATCTAAGTCGAAAAACACACGTTAATTTGTAAAATGCTTAAAATAATAGAAAACAAATACACATGAATAGATACTGGGTCAATTCGCCACTATTAGAGGGTACGTTTGTCATGGCCGCCATCTTGAATTTTATTCGATTTTTTAAATGGAAAGGGTGTGATGTAACATATCAATCTGGGCTAGAATTTTACCAGAAATACATTGGTGAAGGCAGTTTTGTCACAAATGTATTTTTGAAAGGAATAATGAGATATTACCTGAGTATGGGTAGTTGATGGAAAAATGTCTGGAAATGCTCTGTTCTTGAAACTATAAGAAATGAAGACCCAATGCACAATTAAGGTAGTCCCCAATACTCATTACTTGTGCATTTGGTCTTAATTTCTTGCACTGTTTCAAGAATAACAGAGTATTTCCAGACTTCTTTCAATCAACTACGCATACTCATGTAATATCTCATTATCTCTCTCAAAAATACATTTGTGGCAAAACTGACTTCACCAATGTATTTCTGGTTAAATTTTAGCCAAGATGAATATGTTATATGACACTCTTACCATTTGAAAAATCGAGGAAGATTTAAGATGACTGACTTGAAGATGGCGGCAATTACAAACGTACCCTCTAAAAGATAGTGCATTGACCCAATGTCTATTCACATGTATTCGTTTTCCATTATTCTAAACATTTTATAAACAAACGTGTGTTTTCCAACTTAGATCACACTATAAGTACTTACTCTTATGAATCATACTTTTGACCACTGCGCCCGTCTTTATAGACGAAAAAACTTTTAATCATGGTTTCCTGGTGTACCCCACTCCCCTACGAAGATTGGTCGAAAAAGCAGTTTGAAGCATCGTTAGGTTTAATTGTTAGAATATTCTAGGAATCCCCCCCCCCCAAAAAAAATATTCTCGAGATATTCGTAGAATATACTTGCGATATCCCCAGGGTATGCGCTCATTCTAGACATTCAGATATTCATAGAATATTCTACGCACATACCATCAAAATCGTAAAATAACAAAAAAAACAAAAAAAAAACCACTTGCAATTGAAAGACAGAAAACTCAGGCAAAGATCTGAAATGCATTGACAATATGATTCTTTAGTCAGTGGAATCTGTCTCTTTATTTTCTTTTTAAAATATTACCACCAATTTACTCTGTCTCTCTCTCGGCGTCACATCAATTGGTCTTAAGTTCGATATTAGTGACCGAACATCTGAAAAAACTGACTGATGATTTTCCTGTCACAACAGGAAAGTGCCACGATGTTACCTTCAACCATGGGCGCCGACTCGTAGTGACAAGAGGGAGCATATGTCTATCTTAGCGCTAGCTTTTTATTTGGTGAAATAGACCACTTCACTAACAATAGAATTGAAAGAAGCGTCGCCTTCTTCAGGAAGGTACAAAGAAGTAACAGAAGCTCCATCAAGCTAGCCCTTCCCAGTCCGGAACGAATTTCAAAACTTTGTCAGGATTTACTGCTCAATTAGTGCTATCGAATAGCATAATTGACCGAATTCGTGCCGTTAATACAGGTTATATAAATAGCCCCATTATTGGGAGGGGCTAACTTGACACCTGGCCCCTCCCAGTGAGCACGAATTCTGAAATTCTGTCAGTATTTAGTGCTCAATTAGTGATGCACAACAACACGTTTCTTTCAACCCACAAGACTTAAATTAGCCTGAACCTAAATGTGCCAATCGTCAAGTTAGATCCTCCCAGTCCAGAACGAAATCAGAAACTCTGTCATGATTTAGTGCTCAATTAGTGCTGTCCAAGTATGTCCGACAATTCGTGCTGCTTTGTTTGGCTCAAAAAGTAACCCAATTTTAAAGAGGCTACTCCACTCATCTCGCCAAATTATCAATAAAACACGAAATTTGATCAAGATTTAATGCTCAATTAATGTTCTCGAATTAGTGCCCTTAATACATGCTATATGATTAGCATATTCTTTAGGAGAGACTAACTTGACACCTAGCCGCTCCCAGAGAGCACAAATTTTGAAATTCTGTTAGCATTTAGTGCTCAATTTGTGTTGCGCAAGAACACATTTCTTTCAACCCACAAATATCAAATTAGCCTAAAATGTGGCCTGAATGTAAACGTGGAGTCGTCAAGTTAGCCCTCTCAGCCCATGGGAAACAAAACCAAATTGAAATACCATCAACTCTTCACGCGCGTGATTGTGGGTTCAACACCTACTAGGAGTCTAAAGCCTCGGATTCAAAACTTGAGTAATGGTTCGAATCCCACTTTAAGCTGTAGGTACCGAGGACCTTCGTTAAGATTTTCATGAAATACATTATAGATGTAAAGATTCAAACTCCTTCAGCACCGCACATTTCTGTCTCAACCACTCGGGCACTACCAGGGCTGACGAATTTGCTGTACTTCGCAGATACTATCTTCTAATTTTCCGAAGATCGGTTGTTTCGAAAATTACTGAATATTGCCCCTTATTATTTTGACTCTATACAATGTTGTCATGCAGTACTGCCAACGAGCAAATTTGAACAAGATCGGCGACAAAACGATCGACCTCTGCTTGTCATATCTCAAAATAAAGCTCTGCCTTTTGTTTATGGCGGATAGTTTAACAACATTGAGTTATCAAATAAATAAAGACTATTTAAGAAACTCCTCCGCATTGGGAGGTTTCCTACTTCATAGATCATGGCCTGGTTGTACTTAATATTACTCTGAACAATCATAGCACTCCTCGTTGCGGCACCTAGTTTCTCATATGGAAGTGTTTTTTTTCTTTACCCGACGCTAAACCGAAGATTGTAATTGTTTCTGTGATATCAACAATGTAAACAGTAACCTTTTATCATTCTCGGTTTGCAATATCAACAGTAATCTTTATCATTCCCGGTTTGCGAGAAAAGAATTTAGTTTATCGGCAAAAGTACATAAACCATTTGTCGTTCTCCACCTTCCTTCTTGTTACATTTCCGCCTAGTTATTATGTATTAACAAGAGCTTGGTCAAGTTTCCCCATATAGAGTTAGAGGATGAGACCACATGCATTCGTTAGCGCGCGTTAGTGCATCGTTAGTGCACATAACACTAACGTTATTGCTCCAATGGGAACGAAGAGAGAAGAGAAAACCTGTGGGGGAACTTGACGCCAAGTTGGCTCCCCATACACTTGCGTAAAGATTTCGTGTGTTGAACCATGTGGGTTCGTTAGTGCATCGTTAGTACACTTTAGTGCTAGCTAGTCAAGTTTAGTATTTTAATGCGACCAGAGACAGAAGTAAAAACTGCGTTGAAGGTCAACTTGAAGTGAAATTGGCCATTACCATAGTCCTCCGTAGGGACTTGAGTTGTGTGTATTATAGCGGTAAGATGTGTGCTGGTGTCGCTCCCGTGTGAACTGGAAATTAAGTGGTAAAAAAACTGGACCTAAAAGAAAAGTAAGTCCGAAAATCTGTGCAACACCTTTTGTATTAGTAGAAGGTAAATTTGTGCAAGTTTTAACTTCCCCCGATTTTATTGAGGGAGTTATTAAGGAGCAAAGTTGTTATATATAACCCTAACAGAACTATAAGACAAGCCACGTCTAAAGAGTTTATTATTGTGTTTGGAACAGGTCAACGATATGTAACAAATGCAACGTTGTATTTTCGAAACAAGGCGGAAGAAAGAACTCTCTTCTAATTTTCTTTCTTTTTTCTTATAGTATAATTGAGGTGCAGTTGCAACTTGGTGGTAGCCAACCAGCCTTTCGCTTGAGTTAGGTTGGTTGCATAACATGCTGTCAATTTCTGTTAGTCATCTACAGCATATAGTAAGTGGATTGGTGACTCAAGCGACGTTATCTGAACAAAACAGTATCCTGTCGTCTCCGAGGAAGTCTTGATTGCGCGCGTTTGCGAAGGCAGAAGATTAGCTGTTCCCCTTAAGGCTCTTGGGTTTCCGATACTATTGCTGGGGATTTCCAAATGCAGGAAGATCGCGCGTATTCGCACATTGTGCATTTTTCGGTCTTGCGCTGGATAGAGTGGACTTGTAATCAGATAAAAATTACATACCAATAGTAACTGGTGCCGAAACCGTGAACGCGAGAAGATACGATCGTTAGCACGTGAACACGAACGCGAAAACGGATAATGGATCAAAAGAAAAAGGGAGAAAAAAACAACTTCTGGAACAACAAAGGAAAAAGGAAAACCAACCAGAGGAACAACGGGTACGCCGACTACCAGGGAAGAAAGGAAGATAGAATACAGTCAGTACTCGTTAACTGAATAAACGATACGAAAACATGAAGAGGAACTAAAGAGGAAACACCAAGAAATTGAAAGGAGAAAGGTGAATCCGAAAAGATTGGCCGAAATGAAGAAAAAAGATGGAGATGCAAAACCTAAAACACCTTTTATAAGAACACCACCAAAGAAATACTCTATGAGTGAACTAAGCATGGATGTAGAATTCATACAAGAAACAACAACTGAACCCAACAGAGGCAAACGACAGATAGAATCACCCTTAGAAGGAGAGGAAAAGAAACCAAAGAAATCTAAAGATGAAGAGGAATCAAGTGATGAAGAAGATACGGATGCAGAAATGAGCAAACTGGAAGCTGAATATATACAACAATATAAGAAAGCAATAAAACACATCGATAGTAATCTAAATATCAAGAAGTTGGGTAAAGCACAAAGGGAACGGATAATAGGGATACTGACAAAATGGCTTGGTAGAATTGAGCTGCTGGAGGGAAGCCTGGTAGAAAGAAGGAAGAAGACTGAAGAACTTGAAGCGGCAACAGAGAAGAAATTAGTACAAGAAAGAAGGTACTATGAGCACAAGATACAAAAACTCACGGAAGAACTCGCTTTGGCGCAATCATAAACAACATCTACGCAGGAAATTACCCAAAGAGAAAGGATTAAAATTCCAGAAGGGAAAATACACAGGCTACCCGAAGAACTAAAAGACAAACACAACCAAGAAAAAACAGCAGCTGAACTAGAGAGTATACTGGAACGAACAACAGAGGAAAATAACATATTGTGTAAACAAGTGCAAGAAAAATCCACTGAGATTACAGATATTACAGCAAGCTGCGCCAACAGAGAATTATACAAATGAAAGTCGAGGAAGATAAGCTAAGGAACCTTAACGATTTAGCGAAACAATTGGAAGAAGCAATGACAAAAGAGAAGGAAATTTTGGACAAATTCGGACATAAAACACCGACCTTCTCTGATGCTGTGAAAAGATAACCAATATCAGAGCAAGCACAGAAAATTGCTGCGATTACAGACAGAGAAACGTCATCTTTTGTAAGACCGAAAGCCGGACTAGTTCAATTAAGATCGAGTTGGCTAGAGACTATCAATCCGGTGAAAGACAAGATAAGAGCAACAATATTTACAGGAAAAAACCTAATGGTTGTTCAGGCCGAAACAAAAGAAGATGCAAAGGAACAGAAGAAGCGAGATCTGTTCACAAATCATAGTATATAACGTGGAATCTGATCTAAAGGATGATGAAATTCTGAGGAAAATTATTAATACAAACATAGATGAAGAAGAAGAGGCACAGAAAGCAATAAGGGACACTAAATTTAAATTTAGAACAGGGCCCAAAAATAAGAGGACTTGTCACGTGGTGATTGAGGTAGCCCCGAGGACATGAGAACTATTAATGGCTAAGCCAAAGCTCTACATAAACTATACGAGCCATATGCACAAAGAGTTTTTAGTTGTAGCTAAATGTTTTAAATGTAGAGACCTCGGATATACAACGCGAATTTTCGGAGACGACGAAGTCTGTACACACTGCGGAGAAAAAGGACATCGGCGAGAAAATTGCGAAAAAATCAACCAGCCATTTGTATACCTTGCAAACTAAGAAGAAAAAATGCAAAGCTAAAGAACTAAAGGACTGTCAGACGTACAAGATACTCGAAGCGAGACTCATTAATAAAACAAATTATGGATTTTAGAATCACTGAAGATCTACAACGAGCTAGAATATGGATTTAGGAAATGATTTGAGTTGATAAAGACGAAGAAAAAAGTTTATTGAATGGCTGGGGAAAAATGAGGAGACATATAACATAGAAAACTCACTGACAATAACCGAAGACTGGCTAAATTGTAAACGAGAAAAACAAATAATAATGCACTTCATAAATCCAGATCTCGCAACCTTTCCGAGAGGATTCGCTGTGGATGTGGTTGAATTCCACAGTGACTTTAATTTGGAAGAAATAAAACAATTGAAAATTTTCAGAAACGATTGCGGAGGTAATAATTTATTATTCTGAAACTAATATGTGTGTCAATTTATTCACGTAAGATCAACCAAGGAGAATTTTAAACAAGATCTTCGAACCGTGCTGGTGTGCTGCCAGGGAGTCAAATTGGAGAAGAAAATATAAATAAGTATCCCGTGCATTGGTATGGGAATATGGAGGTGCAATCCAGACCAAGTCCTTGAAGAATTTGAGCAATATAATAAAGAAGATAACATATTAATTTTTAAAATGTTTGTATCAGACAAAGGAATAATGAAAAATCTAATTAGTAGCGATAAAGGAACCTTCAGTATTTTTATCCACCAAGAAGGCAAATAGACACAAACATAATTCTCCATCAACAAGAACAGCAGAAATAAAAACTCCAGATACAAGACTCAGGCTCTGAGGACGAAAATAAAACAATATCATCAGATTCAAATGCGGACATGGAGATTAGTCACGCAACAGATACATTAGAAGACAATCAATACCAAACATTTTTGGAACAAAGAAAAGTAAAAAACAAATCTCTATCACAAAAGAAGAGAGACAGGAATAGGCTAATTGAATTCAGAAGAAGGATAAGGGAAAACAAAAACGAGGACGAATTTAACGTAACGAATAAAAAGGAGATTGTAACGAATAAAAAGGAGATTGGTTTGCAAACTGGAAAAGGAAAAATTGGCGACGAAGATGGCTGCAACTTTTTACACCAAGCAATAGAACAGGAAATCAATGCGTTGAATCAGCTAAAGGAATAAAGGAAGATTCTAATTTTCGTGGTAAGAACATGGAAGAAGAAATCTTGGCAGAACCGAATGTTGACAGGGTAGAAAACAACGAAGAAGAAAACCCCAAAAAGAAGAGAAGGAGGAAACAATATCAAGAAAACAAGAAAGCAAACGGAAAGAAATATTAGAGAAACCATCCATGACCCAAAATTTTAATTATGGAATACAAGGAAAGCCATACAAATTACCAATATTAGAAGACACACAGATCTTAGTTGTTGCCTTGAGACATTTGGTTAGAAACCTGCAAGATGAAGGAGAGAGAGAATAACATTTCCAATACCAAACGCTCTCGATAGCATAACGCTGAAAAGGTATAACATACCAACGGATCCTGGGGAGCTTTTGTTGCTAGTCGATGAAGTCTTCGAAAGAAAAGCCGAATATCTAGATTTAAACGAGGTCCACCGAGACTTCGTGAAGGACCATGGCAGGGTGGTCTTGGACTTGAGAGTGTCATGGCTGCGCTGCTATGCACATACAAGACATCTCAGATAGAATGCAGTCGGAACAGTGCTCTGTGCTGCAGCTCAACGCACAAGGATCTCGATTGGTTGGCTCTGAAGTAAGAAAGATTACAGAAGAACTGCAAATTGACATCTTATGCATACAAAAACCGTACACTTATCAAGGCCGATTAACGGAACTATCCACAAACGCTGAAATTATAATATCTAACAAGACTCAAAAACCAAAATCTGCAATTGTAAACTTTAACAAAAAATATAAGCTATTAGAGATTCATCAGTACACAGATGAGTGGACTACTTGTGCTGAGTTATTAATTGAAAAAGAAAAAATAATAATAAACATTTATTGCCAATACCTATATGATAATGAACGTTTTTTTGGACAAGCTAAACACCATTATAAGCAAATATTCAAATCATTAAATATTAATAACAATAGATGCTAACGCAAAGTCCCCCATGTGGTTCAGTGCTGTGCTAACAGATCGAGACAGAAGGAGAGGCGAACCCCTTGAACAACTAATTATGGCAAATGAATTAGTAATAGCAAACCAAGAAGGAGACCCCAACCTTTCGGGGCCGAGCGGGTGCCGGGACAAACATTGATGTGACGCTTACAACTACCAATTTGGCCCAAAGAAATTAGCGAATGGGAAGAATTGGATGGGAATACCAGTAGCGATCATAATGCAATCACGTTTATAGTCTCGGTATCTGAACCGGAAGCAGCACGGAGCATTGTAGAAGAAGGTGAACAAATACGCTATAACATCTCGCGGATAAACAAAGAAAAAAATTAACCAAACTTGATACTACCACAAATAACACCAAATATCAACTTCGGCTGTGAATAAACTTCCAGGATAGGCCCCAATCTGTACGGATATGGATGGTGTGTCCCAGCCCCCTGGAATGGACTTTAACGGCTGACTTCCCTGGTGAGAATGGATGATGAGAGTGAAAGCTAGGTTAGGATAGTTAGGACTAGTTTAGAGTAGATAGGTGAAGGATAAAAATTAAATTCTAATGCATAACAATACATAGGGAATTAAATGTAAACTGTTATTAATACATATTGTGATAATTTTTATTTTGGTTGAAAATGTATAGATAGAGGAACTGAAGTCCATATAAATGAATGATTGTTTAGTGTCCTTAAGATAGTTATACAGATAGCACAGTGCGGGAAGTGCTTTAAATAACGTAATTTTAACTGTATAAATGAAAAACAAACTGATACTAACAATAATAACTAGACAACTATGTAAGGACTAATTATACCGATATATAGGATTAGTAAGGAAGACACTTGAGAAAAGACTGAAGTCACAACATAAAGCAGGAATTAATAAAGTGAAAAACATTAATAAATAATAGTAAAATGTAACAACCCAAATAAATAATAAAAGCTTAATACATTAAACCACTAACACCAGTGTACTTAATATATGATAGTATTTTGTTACAGCTCAGGTCCATGTATGTACGTATTGTAAACTGAAATGAAAAGATAAAAAAAGAAGAAATTTCCCTACTCGCGGAAAAAGGACCTGGATTTGCCAGCGGGAGCCAGCCTAAAAGAACTTCCCTGGCCCCCCTCTCTTTGCTATTATTTTCTCTTTTTTATGTAAACAATATCTTGAGGAACAACAGGTCCTGCCGACTCCGTTCTTCGGCGCCGTGTCAGGGGCCGAAGCAAGGAGACGAATACCGGTGATGCTCTGCCCCAGTCCCATGGAGAACAGTTTTAGTTCGCTGCATTTCAAATGCGCGAAGCGGGGCTGCACCAATATCTGAGAGGTAGGGGTGGTCAGAGGGTTCCAAATGTAAAAAAAAAGTCCTCCGCAGGGTTCTCGCGAATAAAACCATATATGTTCGTTAGTGCATTGTTCGAGCTCGTGAGTGCACATGAAACTAGCATTAGTGGTCCATTCTTAAACGTGAATTGGGAAAAATATATATGGGCGGGTCTAACTTGACATGAGTTTTGCCTCACCAAGAAACAAATTTTAGACCCGTGAGGTGTACGAGATAGGTAGTGCATCGTTAGTACATGTTAGTCCACATCGCATTAACGTTTGTGCTCTAATGGGAACAAAGAGAAAATACAAAAATTGTGGTGGCGGCTAACCTGACGTCAATTTGGGCCCCGATAACTTTCCGTAAAGGTTTCTCGGCTTAAGCCATGTTGGCTCGTTAGTGTACGTTAATGTTAACTACCCACCGTTAGTGCTCTAATATGACCCGAGATTGCAGTCGAATTAACATCAAACTTACCACCCCCATTATCCCCGTAACGCTTTCAAAAATAAAATCATTTACATTCGTTAGTGCATCATTAGTGCACGTTAGTGCACATCACACTAACAATAGTGCTTCATTCTCTAGCGAGAATTAGGAAGCAATTGTGGGTTTGACAAAGTTGGCGTCTAGCTGCTCTCACCCAGGAAGATATTTTATATACATGCGGACCTAAATCTATAAGAATGCAAGTGCATACTTAGTGCACCAGTAGTGCATGTTAATGATATCGACTCAGCGTTAGTGATCTAATAGGAACAGAGAAGTAGAAAAAGTTTTGGGATGCATAATTTCACGTCAAGTTGACCCATCATTCCTTCCGTAAAGCTTTCTCTTGGTTAAACCATACATGTTCGTTAGTGCATTGTTAGTGCTCTTTAGTGCAGATAACACTAACATTTGTGCTCCATCCTTAACTGAGAATTAGGAGAAGTATATGGGAAGAACAAACTTGGCGTCAAGCTGGTCTCATTCAGAAATAAATTTTACAACCATGCGGACTTAAATGTACGAGATCGCTAGAGCAACGTTAGTGCACATGACACTCACATTAGTACTACAGTGGGAACAAAGAGGGAAGACAAAAATGTGGGGTAACCAAAATGACGTTAGGTTGGCCCTGCCATAATCGTCCGTAAAACTCTCGCGAGTTAAAACATATTGGTCCATTAATGGTCCACGTTAGTGCTAGCGAACCAACGTCAATGCTCTAAAACGAACAGAAAAAGAGGAAAAAATTTAGGGCGGACAACTAGACACCCAATTGGTTTCCCCATAACTTCTCTAAAGTTTTCGCTCGTTAAACTATATGTGCGTTGGTGCATCGTTAATGCACGTAAGTGCTAGCTACCCAATGTTAGTGCACATCACACCAACATTAGTGCCCAACATCTTAAGCGAGAATGAGGAGAAATTGTGAGTGAGACTAACTTGACATTGATTTGGCCTAAACCAGAAAGTAATTTTAGTCCCATACCGACTTAAAACTATGAGATCGCTAGAGCATCGTTAGTGTACGATAGTGCACATGACACTATCTTAAGTGCTCTATTCTTAAACGATATTATGGAAAATACTTTTGGTGGGACCAACTTGAGGTCAAGTTGGCCTCACCCCAAAAGAAATTTAACATCCTATTCGGACCTAAATATGTGAAATCGTTAGTGCATTATTAGCGCACGATAGTGTTCCATCGTTAGGTAAGATATAGGAAATAAATTTTGTCAGGGACCCACAAAGATATTGGAGATCCATGCTGACCCAAATACATGACTGTAACGCAAGTGTTCCATTTTTAAGCAATATATAGGGATAATCTGCGGATGGGGACAGCTTTTCACAAAGACATTTTTGGTCTATACCGACCAAAATTTATGTTACGTTTAGAGAATTCATAGTTCACGTTGCACTAATGTTAGAGCCCCTACTTTAAGCGAGATATAGAAAAACATGTGTTTAAAGTAACTTGGGGTCGAGATAGCCCAGTTTACAAAGTCATTTGAAACGTATCCGCACCCAAACCCATTGGTTAGTAAGTGCATGTTAGTGCATATGACACTAGTATCCATACTCAATTGTTGTACTAATATGTATAGAACATACAGAGAACTAATATGTATGGAACATTACCTATTTAATTGTTTACCCAACCTGACACGAACTATTGACTCGATTGCGCATTATTAGTGCATATTACACTTACGTTAGTGCTTCATTCCCGTGCCAGTTGCAATGAATTAAATTATCAGTGAAATTAACTTGAGTTTAAGTTACCTCCACCCACAGTGATTTGACGCATTCGGACCCAAAATTGTTTCTTCGTAAGGTCATCGTTAATGCACATTAATGCACACTACACTAACGTAGTACGCGCGATTCTCCAAAATATCAAGATAAAACTGTCAATGAGGCCTCACCAATAAAATTATTTTGTCGCCTACATACCCAATGATATTGGATTGTTAGTTCATCATTGGTGTACGTTGATGCTTATGACACTAATGTTCATCCGTGATCGTTCCCACTTGGAGCACTAACGACGAAATTATTGTCAATGATTAGTGCAGCGTTAGTGCTTTCTAGTGAGAAAATACCAACGTTAGTGCTTCCTAGTGAGAAAATACCAACGTAAGTGCTTCATTGATACAGGTGCTAGAAGCAAGAAAGTTTGGATGCCAACTTTACGCTAGCCCCACTCTTTAAGAAATAAAGCTAAAATTAGTTCTAATGTTTAGTGTAACGTTAGTATTTCTGAGTGCACCACCTCCTAACATTAGTGCTTTATTAGAGTAGTTGCTAGTCACAATCGTGTTTGGGTCAGGTTCACGTTCACCTTAATTCACAAGTTCATAACTTTAACTTGATATTCTAACGATATATTTTCGCCAATCATTAGTGCTTCGTTAGTATTTACAATGCAAGATTCTTGTCGTTAGTGCTTCATTAGAGTAATTGCTAGAATCTAAGAAACGTTGGAGATTCAAAGTCAATGTTGCCTTACCACTTCAAGCACAAATCATTAATTTTGTGTTAATTGTTAGTGTACGTTCTTGCTTCTTAGTGCGCCAATTTCTTATGTTAGTGCTTCGTTAGAGAATGTTCTAATACCAAACCAATAGTTTGGGTCAAGTTCACGTTAAACCTCTTTCATGAATTTGTAAATTTAATTTGAAACACTCTCGTTAGTTACCTATTAGTGCTTCCTGGTGCTAAAACCCAACCGTACGGATTTTAAGTTCCAGTACTACAGTAAGAACTCTGGAGTGTTTTCTTCACTGCCTTCGTGTCGAGCGTTCTGAGATGCATTCAACCTTCAATCAAATCGCGTACAAGTTCTACTTCTTGGCACCTTTGAAGGTAGAAACTTGCGAGCGTGGACTATAACCACCCCACCTCACTATTTCCTAACGTTAGTGCTTCATTAGAGTAGGCGCAATGGACAAAATATTATTAGGAGGGCAAGTTCGCTTTCAAGTAAATTCTCGAGTATTACCTTTAACTTGATGCAATAACGACCAAATTAGTTCCAATGGTTAGTTTCTTGTTACTGTTTCCTAGTGCAAAAATCCCAATGTTAGTGTTTGATTGGTATAGAACTGTAGGTGAGAGAAGTGAAATACGGTTGAGAGAGATAAGTTAAAGATATCACCTAATTTAAAATTCTGATAAAAAATAGTGCCATTGTTAGTGCATCATTAGTGTTTCTTAGTGGACTACTTGTCAACATTAGTTCTTAATTAGAGTACGAGCTGGAGCCAAATAATGTTGGGGAAACTTAATGCACGTTAAAGTTAATTCACAAGTTCGTACATTTAAGTTGACGCACTAAAGACGAAATCAGTGCCAATGGTTAGTGCAACTTTAGTTGTTGTTAGCGTCGAAACTGCAGTGCTTCATTATTGTATGCGCTAGAAGAAAAGTCCATTCTAGTTCCCCAGACCAAACCCTAACGATGTATAATGTAATATTATATTTTCCTTTACATCTGTCCAGTGTGTTATATCAATATTGAAAATGATGTATGTTTCTATTACAGTAATACTTTATTAATATTAAAAGTTATGTCCCTAAAACACTTCTTCCTCTTATGAAAATAAGAAGTCATTTTTAATAGAAAAAAAGAGACCCTAGTATGCAAAATATGTTACAAAATTAGAAGTGGGCAGCATAAGGTTTAATTTGGATTAGCAGAAATCAATATTTTAAAATTGAGAAATTTTAAATAATAATACTGAAACCCGCTTCTACTCTTTATTGAAACAAGTACTCACTGATATATAGATTTTCCAATGCATATGATCTCATCTTTTATTCTATATAAGACCAAACTTGAAGGGGCTCACGAAGTACGGTTCGGCGGTTAGTCCACGCTCGGCCGTCTCTATCTTCAAAGGTGCCAAAAACTAGGACTTGTGCTCAATTTAATTGGAGGCTCAATACATCTCAGAACGTCCGACATGAAGGCAATGTAGAAAACTATCTAGTGTTCTTATTTGTAGTACTGGAACTAAGGAAGTCCTAAGATTGGATTTTAGCACCAGGAGGCACTAATGAGGAAATAACGAGAGTGTTTCCAATTAAATTTACAAATTCGTGAAAGAGGATTAACGTGAACTTGGCCCTAACCATTAGTTTGGTATTATAACATTCTCTAACGAAGCACTAACATCGGTGCACTAAGAAGCAATAACGTACACTAACCATTGACAAAAAATTATTTATAATTAGTGCTTCAACTGGCGGGGTGCTTCACCTTTTTGAACAAGTAAACGACATTTTCGTTTTAAACTCGTACGTGCAAGAGACAAAGCACGTAACGTCTTCTTATGACGACGCAATCTTTGCTTCTGACACGGAGAAAGTAAGATGCTGCCCTTTATGGTACTGTTGGCTACTTGCGCGATGGTACGTACGACCCTACCAGATGCTTTTTAACAAGGTTTTGCGTTTCTTGCCTTTGCATTTACACAGAGTTTAGATACACGATCTTTCACGCTTGGCATCTTCGTGTCAACTGAGCGTAATTGGTGTATTCATGTCTTTTACATGAGCGTATACATGCATGGTTTCATCTGGAAATATATTGGTTCGTATGCATAAAGGATCAAGAGTCTGTTGAGTTAAATCAAACAGCAAGAAATTATGAAGTTTAACGGTTGCTTTTTCATACACTCTCACAACACCCTTATTATACGAGGCATAATTTGACGTGCAAGGTACTCAATCTGTAGTTTATCACGATGATTCTTAAACTATAATATTATGGGCGTTCAATGAAATATCACGAGCATGTTTCCCTTTTGGAAATAAAATTTTCACGATGAATATTACTGACAGACTTTTGTGATGAGGATACTTGGTAAAGAGTTTGGCCACATCGTTATTTGTTTCACTCATCAAATCATCAAGAATTAATAATGAATTTGGTTGAATTTCAAATGTTTCCATATCTGGAATGCCATGATAAAATTGTACATTGGAAACGGTCAAGTTTGGTACCGCCGTTCCATAGCACCAAACTATCTCGTTAAATATAACCGTGAACATTTGATCTGACAACGATAGGAGCCTGTTTACGAAGCAACTCTTACTAGCTCTTGAAAGTCCCGCCACTAGGAGCGTGGCTGGGTGTTGTAGGCGCAGCATCCAGATTTGAAATGAGGTGATGCAACAGAGTTTTACCTATTTATATCATCTTGAGTAACACTGTCAATCGTTTTATGCACATATTTACACAAGTATTTACATATTTATCTGCCCCTATACCTATACGGTAATGTCCTGTAGTCGGTAATCGTCACGTCATGTTTTGTGTTATCAAATCGTAGTACAAATCAAAATTAATTTCTTTCCTTGCTCTGAAATTGAGTGTAATTCCCCTAACTTTTAGAATATCTTTAATTTCCCCCGTACTAATTTCGTGAATCCTGTAAGCGTAGTTTTTAGGACCCAAGCCAATGAACATTCGCACCTCGCAGCCGGTTGGTATCTCATTGGTTAATTGGCCCAAATAATTGCCTTTAGAGAGAGGAGATTCCTCATACTTATTCTGGATAAACATAATTGAGTCTGTGTCAACGCAAAGTATTTTGTCATACCCTACCTTACTCATTGCATTAATTCATACAGTGTTGCCCATGACGATATAAAGGCCGAGATCACGCAATTCGAGAAAGGAAGCGCTCTATTTTCATTCTTGATGTCTTTGTAAGTGACAATGAGATGGTCATCTCCGGCCGGAACAAGGGAACTTATTTCGTATATAGGGTTTAATACAAGTTCAAAAAACGTTTTCGCATCATTCACAATCTTTGTCTGGGATAGGTCAGTTAGCTGTCCCCATTTTCCAAACAATGAATTTAAGAAAATTTTAGAAATGTATCTTAAACCCTCAGTACGTTCGATCTTGCTCAAGTCCAATTTAATATTTTCATTTTTCTCATATTCTCTGATGTATTCGTGTTTAGCCTCTTCAGTCGTACATTCATCGGGGAAACCACTAGCCTCCTGTTTCATACTTAGGAAGTTGACATAATTTAAAAAGACCCTCCTGCATGTCAAACTCCCATATTGCATGGTACGTTTTAATTACGTAACCATGCTCTACTGCTTTATGCAGCTACGGTGTGCAGTATACCCCCTTATTTCCCGTTCCTCTGAATGATTGCAGTCCCGAATGTTGTGCTCCTCCATACAGGTGCGACAGAGTCCAAACATGAGTCTTTTGTTACAAGTGTATGGAAGCAGTGGAAGTTTTAAATTGCTTGGTGGAATGATGGTGCAATCCACCAGCCCGTGAATTTGTTTAATGTCCTCTGGGACGTACCCTTTCATAATAGTCGGTGATTCAGTCGGAAGCGACTTGCGTGCCATCACCCACGGATAAAGTGAGGTCACATCGAGGGATGTTATCTTCTCAGATTCCGTACATTTATATAGCAAACGAACACATTCAGTTGAAAGCGATCCTTGAAAGCTTCTTTAGGTATCAATCCTCCGTGGAGATTATGGCATTATCTTTAATAAATACCTGGAGGGTTTCATCCGCTTTCACTTTTGCGTCCCAATCACATTCCCATATATATTTTTTGGGGGGCGCCTTACCACCCCTGCCTCTTTGCATCCATTGCACAGGTTGAGTTGTGCACTTTCAAGGACGTGCATCACGCACATATTTGTACTTCTCAGCCTGGGGCAGGCTTATCCCTAGAGATTGTTGGATTGCCGGAGATTCCAAGAATCTCCTATGTTTCACCTGTTGAGGCAGCTGGTGTTGCGGGATGGACTTATGACCAGGCATCCAGAATGTTCTCCTGGTCGATGTCCCTAATCTGATGGAACATTTACATGGGAGTAGTCTAAACCTACTTTATTTTCTTTATGTACAGACACATACAACACGTAAAGACACAGACAGGACAAAACAGGACGACACAACATAAACTTAAGTTTGGCTTCTTCTTCTTCTGCTTCCCATATCTCCGCGAAATTAAGTTTAGGTTTCAACTTTTTGAGGTACGTACGTTTAGCTTCCGTACGCTCATAACGTTGGTCCATGGTTTACCCGCCGTCGATGCTTTTTCTCTCTCCTACGATGTGGAAAACACGTCATATGTTCGTGCCAGCAGCATCCAAAAAAATCAAGCACGGTGTTTGTGCTTTTCTCGTATCCGTCAACTTTATATTTTCCAGAACGTTTTTCACCACCATTCACCGAATGTTGAATATGAGTACCGCGCTCGTTTGCCGTGTAAGTTGGCCACTGACTTCTTACTCTGACGATCGCGATGCTCATACCCCATAGGAGGAATGATGGTAATCGTATTTTTTGGAAGATATAATGTTCGAAATACGCGAATAGCCAAAGAAGCAATAGTACACGAGGCCAGAAAAGATTGAACTCCATTAGTGCGCTCTTCAATAATGTTGGAAAATTTTATTACTGCACTGGCGAGGAATTCAGTGTCCTTTCTGCAATAATTTAACAGTTCGTTCTGCAAATTGAATGTCTTTTCGGCCTGTACGCATTCTGCATGCCATTGTTTTACTGCCTTATACTCCTCCGCGACTTTCCGGATCATAAAAAGTAAACTCTGGTAAAAGATCATCATAATCTTGATTTTCTTCCGTATTAAAGAGGTACCGGAAGTCGCCTTTTTTCAACGTATTATCAAGACCAAGCGTCTTGGGTAGATTTGCAAGTTTCACTCCCATGTAAAGATAAGTATCTCTGAAGATGATGCTATCACGCAGTCATTTCAATAATTTTCTGACCCTGGGAAGTAAGTTTCATGTCATTTCCCATTTTCTGTTGTTCAAGTAAGGTCTTTGCAGCCAGGATAAAGTGATACTTTGTGTTAGAAATGTAATATTATAGATTTCCAAAATAGTAGGTTAGTTCCAATTAGCATAACATGCATAAAACATCTTACACCGCTTTAATTTAGTTTTAGTAGAAAAGATCAAGCCACTTCCAAAGCTTAGATTCATTTAAGTAAAATCACATTAGCCTTAGTACAACATGCACAACATGGTACAGAAAGAAGCACTAACAGACACCTTTTTTACATTTACACCAGCCATAAGTAAAAAAGCTATAGTTGTTGACATTGTTGAGTAAAAGAGTTCCATCTGTAAAATTCATATCAGTAATGGCTTTGGTAATCAAACAAATATATTTTACCTTTCCTTGAATTATCCTTTTGTTATCGCTGAATCTTTCCTAAAAGATTCTGGTTCAGTATCCATAGGTTAAATCAGAATACAATGTGAGAATACACCGTTTAACTTCACCATCCACAAATCGGTATCCATAAACAATATCTATACTTTTCAGAATCAAAGCAACAGCTGATCTGATTTTGTCAATCGACAAAACCAAGTACTATCCAAATCTATCAAGTTGTTCATCCAAATCAAGTGCTTTTATTCGTTATGGCGTGATCCATAGATTAAGAATGTATATAGATAGCTAGCTGACTCTTTTGTATCGAAATCCATAGATAAAATAAAATAGATATGTCAGTCCAAATATATTTCCAGCACTTTGATCCATTGTGGGCAAGATATACCACATTGTAAAATTCTGGACGCTCTTTAAGACATGGTTCATAAATTCTCACATGGTCTTGAAGGTGAAGTCACGGACGCCGCTATTTTCCGTTTCTCCACAAGTCATACAGCAAGCAATCGATGAAAAGTCCTTCTTACACTCATGACATCTATGCGTGGTGCAAATTAGATTAACAACGTGCTCACGCTCACGTACTGTGAGAAAAAAATTAAGCCTGCAGAGATATTTAAACATGGGTTGCTCAGTTAGAAGTTGAGCGTCTTAACGACTTCACTAAATCGTCAGACAGAAAAAGGAATAGATGCAAACGATATTTATTGAACAACATTTGATTTAAAAGACTACATTATAGATTTAAACAGCGTAAAGGGTCAAATATAAATTTTTGAACCCCCAAAACAAACTAAGTTATTTGCAGAACCTATCCCATGGTTTAATCACTTCCTATTTGTGAATTTGGAACCAGAATTCCCATTCACTGGAAATATTCCATTTCTAGGAAAGCAAGCAAGATGGCGACAGACATGCACTTGAGCAGCATTACTGCTTTCTTATCGTAAAAACATGTCAAATGCTGCGCTTGCTTTCATAGAAATGGAACGTATTCTCAATGAATGGGAATTCTCATCCCTAATTGACCAATCGAAAAGTGATTAAATCATGGCATAAGTCTTGAGAGTAACTTTCTTTGTGTATGGGGCTTAGCAACATGTTTTTATCATCTACACTGTTTGAATCTAGTGATCTTTCTGTCTGACAATTTAGCTAAGTCGGTAAAACGCTGGACTTCTAACTGAGCAACCCATGTTCAAATCTTCCTGAAGTCATAACTTTTTTTTCTCACAGTACAGAAATCAACATCGTGGGTTGTGTTGATTTAACACAAAAAGTGGTAGTCACGCTGGGACACCGCATTGTGTTGAATTAACACAGCTATTTTTCACTGTGTACTACTTTACTACTAAAACTCCTGCCAAATACTACTATAATGATTTAAAACATTGAACCTACATAATTTTATTTATAACAATCCATATTTAAATTAAAAAATTTATTGGCCGCCAACTCGTGCGCGGTGAATAAAATATGTTGGCAACAGTCACTGGGGTGTCACCAATACTCGATTCCCCGTGGCGAGTTGCGGAGTTTTGTGAGCTTCGTCCCATTTATCGTAACCACTCTCCGAGGGACTGCGCATCCATGATAAAGATCTGCTCCTATACCCCTCGGGGCCTGCGACCCCATGGAGGAGTTTGATACATTTATTGTAGTTTACTCGTGATGGTACACCTTCATACCAAATTTCGTTTCTCTAGTTTCAGTGGTTTGGAAAATTAATTTTTCGGCGGACGTTATTAGATTAAGACGGTGACTTTTTTTTTAACGTTTTCTTATATTATCGAGACCTACTCGTGCTGGTTCACCTTCATACCAAATTTCATTTCTTTAGTTTTGGTGGTTTGGAAAATGCCTTTTGGCGGCCATTTTGGATTAAGATGGGCGACGTTTTAACGTTTTTTTATATTATCGTGACCCACTCGTGATGGTACACCTTCATACCAAATTTCGTTTCTCTAGTTTCAGTGGTTTCGAAAACGCGCCTTTCTGAGCGGCCATTTTGGATTAACACTTCTTCTTCAGTTGAGACTTGACGGAGAGGAATGCAATTTATTGATTGCTCGTCTACGTGTTAATCCGGATATTTTAAAAAGAATTATCAAAATCTGTCCAGTAGAACGGCCGGCCGGACTGGACAAAATTTGTGAAACATATGATAAATATTACCCATAAGGAATACATAGGGGAGAACACTCAAACACTTCTCCTTTAGTTGAGACTTGACGGAGAAGAATACGGTTTCGTGATGCCTCATTTACATGTTAAGCGGGACATTTTAAAAAAATGAATGATCAAACTCGGTCCAGTAGAACGACCGGACGAACTGTACAAAGGGAGAACACTCAAACACTTCTCCTTCATTTCAGACTTGGCGGAGAGCTATGCGGTTTCTTGATGCTTAATTTACGTGTTAAGCTGGATATTAAAAAAATCAAAATCGGTCCAGTAGAACGGTCGGACGGACTGGACAAAGCTTGTGAGAGGAATACATAGGAGAGAACACTCAAACACCTTTCCCTCAGTTCAAGCTTGTCAGAGTGGAATCTGGTTTATTGATGGCTCATCTACGTGTTAAGCCGGATATTTCTAAAAAAAAAAGAGTGATCAAAATCGGTCCAGTAGAACGGCCGGACGGACTGGACAAAGAAAAACACTCAAACACTTCTCCTTTAGTTGAGACTTGATAGAAAGGAATGCGATTTACTGATGATTCATCTACGTATAAGCCTGCAAATTCTAAAAAAAGAATGAGCAAAATCGGTCCAGTAGAACGGCTGGACGGACTGAACAAAGTTTGTGAGAAGTATAATAAATATTCCCCCATAAGGAATACATAGGGGAGAACACTCAAACACTTCTCCCTAAGCTCAAGCTTGACAGAGAGGAATGCGGTTTATTGGTGGCTCATCTACCTGTTAAGCCGGAAATTAAAAAAAAGATTGATCAAAATCGGTCCAGTGTAAATGCCGGACGGACTTGCCAAAGCTTTAGCAAATTTTTTTAATATATAGATTTTGAACATATAGCGTATATTAGTCACAAAATATTTTCGTATTAAAAAAACTCAATTTAAACATATCAACACCGACTTGAATATATGGTACTTAGACGACGGAACCATAGCCGGAGATCCGGATACTATATTAAATACATTGAAGGATATCCATAAGAAGGCAATTACAATTGGTGTTGACCTTAATTTTTCTAAATGTGAGATTGGCTTTTCAGAAACTACAATCCAACAAACACACATACTTCTCACAATGTTCAAGTGGCTCCAGGCATTCAATTAATGTCTCCGTCAAATGCTTTTCTTCTAGGTGCTGCCCTCTCTACTGACGCAAGGAGATCCTTATTAATTGGGAAAATAGCCACACTTGAAACGTACTTTTCACGTCTTTCATCGATCTCTGCACACTCAGCATTTTATTTACTAAGATCTTCTTTTACCACACCAAGGTTATTATATTTTCTGCGTTGTTCGCCATCTTGGAGAGAAGAAGATCTACTCGAACGTTACGATAACACCATTAAATCTGGTTTAGAATCCATCCTAAATTGTTTCCTTCCTGACCACACATGGCTTCAGGTTTCTCTCCCTGTCAATTTTGGAGGATTAGGCATTCGTCGTGCCTTAGATTTGGCTATTCCCCCTTCTTGGCGTCATTCTATGTTTCCCGATGCCTGATAGAATCACTTCTCCAAAATGATATCAGTTCTCATGGAGATTCTGAGATTTAGACTTGCTCTTCAACTTGGTCATTATTAGTTGGATCATTCTTGCCCGAACTCGATACTAGATCAAAGCAATTTACATGGGATGAACCCATTATCAAATCACACCTCTCCTTTTTACTTCAGACTGCAGAAAACTTAGAAAACAAAGCCAGAATAATTGCCGCGTCTTCCTTCGAAGCAGGTGCTTGGCTTAAAGCTCTACCTTCGCCCCCTTTCGGCCTTCACCTCAGTAATGAATGTTTCCGAATAGCAGTTGGAATTCGCCTGGGTGCAGATATTTGTGAAAGTCACAAATGTCAGGCAGGTAAAAATGAAGTAAATAAAAAAGGATTACATTGCCTTTCTTGTTTCAAAAGTGCAGGTAGACATCCTCGTCACTCGAATGTTAATGACATTATAATGAGAGCACTAATCTCAGCTGGCATTCCTGCAGTTCGAGAACCTATTGGATGTAGCAGAACAGATGGGATGACTCTGTTACCCTGGAAGAGAGGCAAACCGTTAATTTGGGACTTCACTTGCTCAGACACGTTCGCTTCTTCCAACCTCCCTTTTTCCTCCAATATCGCCAGTCGAAAAGAAGCGGACAAAGAAGAAAATATAATAATCTTACACAGAAGTACCATTTCATACCCACTGCTATCGAATCCAGTGGTTCATGGGGAAAAGAAGGCCTCAACTTCATAAAAGAAATAGGTAAGCGTATCACAGAATCATCTGGTGATGATAGAGCAAGCACTTTTCTTATCCAAAGAATAAGCATGGCAATTCAAAGAGGTAATGTAGCTTCAATGCAGGGAGCCATACCCAAAGGCAAGGAATTAGATGAGATATTCCTACTGTAATTTTGATTTATTTGACGGAATGTTTGTCACTATCCAAGTAGGTAAACGTTAACATGAAGCCTACCGTTGTAGCAGATGAAATGTTTCCTGAAGGAGCTGGACCATACATGGAGATGGAAGAGGTTCTGATGGCCTGTTTATGTGTTTGGCGGCAAATGAGAAAGCAGTTCATACAGACTTTTTCAATGATTTCGAAGACATAGTTGATGATGACGATCTGCAGTGATTATGATGGTGGCCTTCCGAATCTTCTGAACTTAATTTCTTTGTCAGAAATTATGTTTCTATGTATTTATATTTTTTATTAATTAAGTATATTTTATTACTATATTTAAACATGGGAATGATTTCTAAAATATTAATTTAATATATTTTAAAATTATCTATACAGAAGGGAAATGTTTTGTGAATAATGGAAATATATGATTATAACATCAATTAAAAAAATCCCTTTCGGTAGGCCTACAGGCTGAGGTGGATCTCGAAGTTTTTTTAATTTTCAAAAATTCAAATCTCGCCTTATGTGAGAGCTATCGAGAAAATATTTATTGTTTTGTAGATTATTCATCAAGAGTACAATGATACCCCACAAGACATATATTGGAACGCTGCCCCGAGACCCCCGTAGGGGGTTCGCCCCCAACTTCAGTGCTTTTGAGAGGATGCGCCTCCTTTATCTTAACCAAAATCTCACTGCAGCACTACACCACCATGATATCCATCTGCACCCTCCCACGGGGGGCTGCGCCCCCAAAAGGAAGGTTTGCCTCATTTATTGTAACATGCTCTTGGTCATACACCTTGAAAGAAAATTTCGTTTCTCTACCTTCAATGATTTGGAAATTGGGTTTTTGGGGCGGCCATTTTGGATCCAAGTTGACGACTTTTTGAAAGTTTTCGTATATTGTCGTGACCTACTTGTGGTGGTACAACTTCAAGTAAAATTTCATTTATCCAGCTCAAACGGTGTGCAAAATGGGATTGTGGGCGGCCATTTTGGATCGAAGATGGCGACTTTTCCCAAATGTTGTAATATTTCCCTAAACTACTCGTCATAATGCACCTTTATGCCAAATTTCGTATCTCAAGCTCAAACGGTGTGGAAAATGTTTTTTTAGGTCCGCCATTTTTGATCCAAGATGGCGTCTTTGGATACATCATGTAATATTTTAGTAACATACAAATGATACTAGTATAGTGTTACCAAATTTGATATTTCTAGCTGCAGCCGTTTAGGCTGTGTATTCTATACAACAATGGGTTCAGCGGCCATTTTGAATCCAAGATGGCGACTTTTTCAACATTTCGTAATATTTTCTTGAACTACTATTGACAATACACCTTTATGTCAAATTTCGTATCTCTAGCTCAAACGATATGAAAAATACATTTCTTACTTCCGCCATTTTGGATCCAAGATGGCGTCTTTGAACTCATTAGGTAACATTTTCGTAATCAAAAAGTGATGTTGTACCTTTATGCCAAGTTTGATTTCAATAGCCCCAGCGGTTTAGGCTGTTTTCAACAATGGGTTCGGCGGCCATTTTGGATCCAAGATGGCGACCGATTTTGCTCATTAACGAATTTAACCGAGCTATTAAGCCTAGAAACAACATATAAAATTTTGGTTCAAATATCTTCAAAATTATGGCCGCTAGCGTGTTAATATATATATATATATATATATATATATATATATATATATATATATATATATACACACGTGTGTATGTGTATATACTTTCATATCGTACCGATCTCAATAGGTATATTTTTCTTCGAAATCTACCTAATATGCAAAATTACGAACTCATTTCCAAAAATAAATTATATATATTAAAGAAGAATTGCAATTATCTTTTAACATTTTCCAAGAAAGAAAATGTTTCGTAATAACTTAAATGTTAATTTAATTTTTCCTATATCTTCCGTAATGGAGAAAAAACAAGCCATTACATAGCACTGAGAAACTTCTTACTGGATAGCAAAGCTTGCTCCCCATATTGAACCATGATATCGGGGTGACCGAGAGCTTAGCGTGCTCGCTTTTTGTGCGCGTGGTCAGGGTTCAATTCCCGCGGCGGTCTATTGAACGAAGTGGTTCGGAGCCCACTGTAACAAAAACTGTAGGTCCCATCCTTAGAAGCTCACCAACTCTTATAGTATGTTAATTCACTCACTCACTCACTCACTCATATCCTTAGGTGTTACTTTAGCCCCAAGTAAAATCAACGTTTCAATAGACCAGGGGCGGATTTTACAAGAGGCTAACAAGCCTGTAGCCTAGGGCACTCAATATCACGAAAACAAGGGGATAAGGAAGGGAAATGAAGAAAGAAAAATAATCGGTTTAATATTTACGTTCCGAATATTACGTTTCGTATTAAATACAAGAAATATCAAAATCTTGTACCGGACGGCCGTGGGTCAGTTGGTAGGTAGGCTTACCAATTGCAAGGCCCTGGGAACGATCCTACTCCTAGCGTCTGCCCATTCTAACTAAGGTTTTCCTCAGTCATGCCAAGTAAATACCTAGATGGTACCTACAAACGAGGTCCTGGCCAACTACCTTCCAGCATCTTCTCCTCTGTCCTATCCCGAGCTGAGCCTGACTTGTAAGATGCATAAGGACCATGAATAAATTTATTGAAATCCTGTTAGTAATGGAGATAAAAAAAATGGGAGGCAGTGGCGCTGGGTGACGAGAACCGAACCATTACAGAAAGATGTATTGAGGCGTAATTATACTCAAATGTGCAGAGACTACACTCATACGTAACACAAAATAATTATACAACTCACACAAAAAATAATAGAACAATAGAATAAATTGTTTGACCTACCTAAAATGTTTGTGGATCAAAGTCGATGCCGCGATTCGTCAAATTTCTGGACATAGCCTAAATCAACCTATTTTAAAATTATCAGACACGCTGTCTAAATAATTATAACGCACGACATACTGTACACACACGCACAAACACGCTGACACATTAAAGCGCACACAGGCAATGTCTGGAACTATATAACTGCCATTCACAGCCCCACTTGAGAAAACAAACTAACGAACTTCAACATCAAATGCGTCGAAAGTCGGGAAGAAAATAAATGGAAAATATCCTACATTTTATTGTAGGGAAGTAGCAATAGAAGTAATTGGCCGGTTTTATTTGACTAGACTGCATATCTTATTACCACACTAATTTTCCGACAACCTGCACATTTAGACATTGGGCTGGTGTTGTAGTGGAACAAACCATAGGAAATAACGCAAGGAAATAATAACAAAAACACGGCTGAGACAAAAAGAAACAACTAGTATTGGTGCAATAAAATACAACGAAAGAGAATATCTATGAACTTTCCTGTTGTCACAGCGGGGATGGGAAATCTTCAGAAGTTTTTACGAGATGTAGTAACAAGTAAAGGTTACCACTCATTGATACGCCTGAGATAAAAAAAAGTCTAAGAAAGAAAGAAGGAAAAATAAACCCATGAGGTTATGCTTTCAGAAAAAAAAGCAATATTCACAATATTTTGATACTATTTAGACCACGGAACTGTATGCATGTGAGCTTACAGCTTTCCTTCCATCTCGTCCCCCCTCCCTCCTTCAGCCCTCTGCGTGCTATGTCAGTTTTCCAGTTCTCAATAACTGTGCCATCTCTTTAAAGACAGGAAGTGGTTGCTTTTATATTCACAGTGGCAAACAAGAATGGTTGAAATAGGATATAGGACAGGGAAAGAAGGGAAAACACACCATCTCTTTGTTATTGGGATTTTCAGCAGAACCAACCATATATAGAATGGTCTACTAAATTAGAAACAAAATAATAAAAGAACTCGTGATATATCTGTACACCTAACAATATTGTTCGCAGTTTCACCAATTTCGCAAAATCTAATTTCCCATCCAAACGTAGGCGGGCAAAGTGGTTGAAAAAATCGACCCCCTTTGGAAAGCTGAAATAAATAGTAGTAGGATTAACTACAAAAATTGTTGTATAACAAGGAAGTTTGTAGTCTGAAACATAACTTACTCGCATATGTTTCCTCTTATTGTTTGCTGTAGTTGAGATGTTACAGACTCTAAATTCATTTGGGTCGCGGTGGCTATATCAGTAGAACGCTAACTTCTGGCGCTAGGGGTCGTCGGATCGATCTTTGCTCATGCTATGTGGGCTTTGTGGTGGACAAACACCGTGTGAGTGGGTTTTCTCGGGTTCTCCCGTTTCCTCCCACTTTCTTCGTTCCACCAATTCATCTCATCATTATCCATCCGACCTGAGCCAAAGTTGCCTAAAGGCCTTAAAAATTAAATTAAATTCTAAATTCGTTTCTGCCGACGAGGTAGTTACATGGCCTGAGGCGTTAGGCTAACGTGTCCAAGGTCGCGGGATCAAATCCCACCTAGGGCAGGGATGTTTATGGATTTTAACAATTATTGCACTAATTTAATCGTGACGGACCGAAGTCAAAGTTACCAGAATGGTGCATGCAAAATAAAGTTCACTAAAGTTTCCTAAATTCGTTTGTAAATAGACAAACCTGTTAACACTTCTGATTATGTCTGATAATAGATATTGTTTCTTTTTCTTAAACTGTTGTACGATTTGCACGGTAAACAGAACAAATTTAACGTCTAGCAACAAATTTAGCCAACTTTATAGTGCGATGTTTTCTGATGTACGAATTAGGAAAATTCCGCACCTCGGCTCGACTCGCCTGGCCCGATACCATTCCGGAAAATGGGACCAAGCCCGGCCCAGCCAGAAAAGTGGGTTCCGAATGCAATTACTCACTTTTCGGGCCGGTCCATTTTCTATGTGGGCCTGAGCCTGAACGTACCAAATTCGGGCCCGATTGCAGGGCTCTGGAAAAGGGTGAGCGTTTTATTCGGAAGGTACCAGGAGTATTGTTCCCAGAGTTCACAAATATACTCCAGATATGTTCTAAAAGTTTAACCTAGTTTCAAATGCCCTGGAGACTTCAAAAGTACCTTCGGAGCTGTACAATTATTCCCTGAAGAGGTTTCTCTGAAAAGAAAAAAATGGCCATGCATAAAGATATATGTATGACATGACAATGCTTGTGAGAGCTTATGCAGTCAGGAACTATGTATTGATAAGTTTAACATTCAATTGACACAAAATTTAATTTTTATTCCGACCGATTTCGTAAAATATTTTTTGTTAACCACAGAACAAAAGTGGAAGCATAACGGACTACAACAGGATTTAGCCTGGCCGGGCCAGGGCCACTACTTAGCGGAAGAATATACTGCGTGGAAGGAGAAGGATTATATGGCCGACAATTGCGGGCGCAAGGAGACAGTTTCTCCACCCACCCACCCACACACACACTTTTCTCGCGCATTCGACTAGTGAAAAAAGATGCAGAAATTTGTCTTTAAAATCTTAAATAAAAGGAAAGAAATGCTTCCTCATTCTCGAGTAATTTGTCCCCCATCGACCATACTACCAAATAAAGTTAATTTATTAGAAGTTTGTGTCATTGGCTCGCCTTACTTTCTTGATTATTATGAGATGTTACAAAATCAATATTCAAGTCTAGCAGTTGCAAAATTCTTTTAGAACTAGCAGAAATTTATGATCGTAACTGAAAGAAGATATTTCCTACTGGCCGGTTGTTGAATATGAATTGTTTTTTATGGTTTTTATGCATATTTTTCTTGTATATTGGATAATCGTCTGACCTGGAATTGCAGAAAAAATCTTTAATTAAAACGTAGAAAAGGGGAGTGCTTTGTCACTGTATAGGCCTATCAGTAGTAGTCATTGATGTGAATAATAGAAATATTATAACATTATTACTTTTGCAAAATAAAGTGCTAATTTACAGAAAAAAGTTACGCGGGGGTTCAGTTGGTAGCACGCTCATCTCTGGTGATAGAGACCGTAAGATCGATCCCTGCTCATACTATGGTGGCTGTGTGGTGGACAAACACCGTGTGTGTGGGTTTTCTCGGGGTTCTCTTGTTTTCTCCCACTTTCTTCATTCCACCCATTAATCCCATCAACATCCATTCGGCCTGAGCCAAAGTTGCCTAAAGGCCTTAAAATTAAATTCAACAAAAAGTTACACGTACGAAAAGAATTATATAATTGAAAATATTTTGCATTTATTTGAAAACGTTTTCCAAGAAAGAAAATAAACATTTCTCAATGTATTCTATGAGATGCAATACCGATTTCAAACGAATAATTCTATTATTTGCGCCTAGAGTGAACATGCTATTTCACTTCACTGCACACAGGCATTCATTGTTTTTATATTTTTAACCTATCGCTTCACATTTGTTTTTTAATGTCTTGCCATAATGGAGAAAAAATTTGAACAAAAAAACTGCCATTACATAGTACTGAGAAATTTACAAATTATGACTGGATAGCAAAGCTCACTCTTTATATTTAATCGCACTGGTATTGTCCTTACGTGTTACTTAATATTTGAAGAGCTGTAAAATTTTGTCATTACTTATAGTAATGAGCTGTCATTTGCGCGTTTTTTTAATGGAAATATTAAGTAGGCTATAGTAGACCTTTGTACAAAATCAGCCGTTGGAAACTTGTAGCTCTTTTAGACGAGATTACGGATTTGCAAGATGCACATCCTCGAATGTTATTATTATTGCTTCAGGTTAACTCAACTGCAGCCTCAATAAAAAAAATAATGTTTCAGTAGACCAGCGTCGGATTTTTCTGGAATATTTGCGTTTCTAATATTTCGTTCTGTATTATATGCAAGAAATTTGAAATCATATTGCCGAGCAGCCGTAGCTCAGTTAGTAGAGCGCTGCCTTAGCAAACGGAAGGTCTTGGTAACGATAGCAGAGTCCGCCCATCCGAACTTGAGTTTTTCCTCAGTTACACCAGGTAAATGCCGGGATTGTACCTATAAACTAGGCCTGACCGACTATCTTCCAATATCCTATTCCGGTCTGAGCTTGATTTGTGAGATGCCTAAAGACAATAAATACATGGAATTGAAATCCTGTTAGTAATGAAGATACAGAGAAAGTGGGGAAGGGGCACTGAGTGAGGGGTTCATGTAGGTTTAACCCTGCTGTAGACCTATTACAGAAAATGTACTCAAATGTACAGAAACTATACTCATTCACAACACTGAAAGAGGAATATATACTTCGAGTTGCATGAAAAGTAATAGAACAATACAATAAATTGTCTGATACCGTGCTTGGTCAAATTTCTGACCAAAGCCTCAATCAAACAATTTGAAAATTATCACACATTCACGCACGATATATACACATACGCACAAACGCAGTAAAATAAAACATACACACACAGGCAATATTCACAGCCCCACGGCTGCAGACAAACTAACGTTAACTTTTAACACCAAATGCGTCGAAACTTGAAAGATAAAATAATGGAAATTTTGCACAATTTATTTCAGGGAAGAAACAATAATCTCTATATTTTTTTCGTTTGTGACGGTCATGTTGGGCAAGATTTCGACCAGCAACCAAAGGCTCCCACTCAATGATGCGCGTGTGTGTTCCTATATATATATATATTCCTAATTGATGTTTCGATTTGCAGAATCCAATGTCCCTTGCAGATTACCCGATGGCTATGATCTCTTTCAAGGCAGCAAGCGGTCGGTGTTTTACAGTCACACTGGGAAACAAGAGTTGTTGAAGGAGAAAGAAGAGAAAATGTACATAGTAGAATAGAATAGAAAAGGGTGAAAGTCCCGCCCCGCTGAGTGACCTCTCTCCAACTTCTACCTAGGTCTCCGCATGCAATTTGTAAGGATACTAAAGAGCAAGAATCTGAGGTATTCTAGGGTTTCTATCCGAAGACATTTACCACTAAATCGGGAATAGTGAAAGAAGATGAAAAAAGACAATAGAAAAGAGGCAAAAACTGACTTTTAGAGAGGAAAAAACCCGGTGAAGCCGGGATAATACCCGCTACGTCTAAATTCTACAGGTATAAATTGACCAGGATGGTTGGTTGGTATAAAATCGATGGTATGAGTTTGTTAGTTGAAAAAAGAACTAACTATGGTCTAGAAGAGTAATGGGCTGGACAAACATCAGAAACAGTGTGAAAATGTTACCGCAGCTTCCGCAGGTACTGGGTGCGTCGCTTGTATGGGCTTCCCACATACAAAATCTGGCAGTATGAATGCCACCCCCGTGCTGTTGATACCGCGGTGACAACTGATCCGCATCGGCTGTTACACCCATTCAATTTGGCGTGGCTGCTTCAGGCGTCTGGTACATCGCTGCGCAAGGCTTCTCTTCAACGGCCACTTACGGGGTCCCAAACCGCTGTAGCTCCATGAAGTTCCGCAAGTTTCTCTCCGAGGTATCCTATGGCTGTGCTGCAAGTTCACGAGTACGCTCGAAGATCCGCTCTGCCCACGGTTTCCTCAGCCTTCCGCAACCTGCCCCATTCAAACTGGCATGACTACCACTGGCACTAGGTCCTCGCTTCGCTGTCGCCGGGGCTTCCCACATACAAAATTTGGCAGTATGTATGCCACACCGGGCGGTTGCTACCGCGGCTTCCATTGGCCAGCTCACCATGCCTCCACGGTTATCTGCCTCGTCAAAGGTCCCATGTACATATGATACGGGGCTCCAGCCACAAAATTTTTTAAAGGTCCTACTGAATTAGAAATCGTAAAAGAAGGAGTGATTTATCTGTACACCTAACAACATTGGCCGTAGTATTTTGCTAGTTTCTCGAAAGCTAATTTCCTGTCCAAACATGAATGGGCAATGGGGCATGGTGGGAGGGAAGATCGAACCCCTCGAAAAATGTAGTTACTACTGCTAGTTAGTATCAGTTGAACTAAAAATAGTAGCAATGTACAACTCTTTAAAAGAAACTCTGGGTAAGCACGACTTGACAACGCTTCTGAGAGCTTATGACCTAGGATGAACCACGTTTTAAGAACTTTAACATTAAGCTGATACAGTAGGCCTATCTAAATTTTATTCCAACCGATTTTGTAAAGTATTTTTTTTTAAATATTATCTAGAGGAATATATATATAAGTAGATAACGTGTAACATGGTGGTGGTAAGGTCCTTTGGGGTAAGTTGACCCTTCTCCATGAGACTTGTGAGTTTATTGCCCTTGAAGGTGGATGGTGGTTGGTCGTGGCGTGTTATGAGGTGTGTAGGTGACTCAAGGCTGTTAATTACGCAAGATCAGGAAAAGGGTAACAGAGTTGCGGTGACGTCATCCAATATGGCGGCTGGAAGTTCCCCTCATTGAAGGAAAAGGTGCGGTTGTGAGTTCATTGACATGTGTTGAATGATATGAGGATTGGTGGCGATGACGTCCTCAGGTGTGAAAGTTCCCCATCATTGACTAGGTTGAGCACATTCTAGAGGCATTGCAATTAGTGAATTTTCAGTTTTTTCTTATAGAATATGGAAGTATACTAAATACATGCTGTAGTTACTATTTCTTATAGAAAAAGATCATTTAAACATGTCTCTAATTAATTTATGTTTAATACAGGTATAATATATTTTAAGTAGCATTTAAACATATAAAAATAATAATTAAAAGAACCCTCTAATCTTTGAAATTACTTACTTATGTATGAGGAGAAACTTAGCTGCCATCATCTAGCGAGCTTTTTTTTCATGCTTCATTTAGGAATAAGATCTATTCGCAGAGCTTGGCAGTCATATTGCAACTCATTTGGAAATACTTCTGGTAGGAATCAGAACTTTTCGCAGGGTTTGGCAATCATATTGGAACTCACTTGTAAACACTCCTGGTACAAATAGCCCACTCTCGCTTATCTTGAAAGAAAAGTAACAGTGAGAGCGCTTAACCTGGCAGCTGCAGTTTGCTCTTGTGGTCAAGACGTCAGACACTAATTGAAAGGTCCCCCCCCGGGTTCTAACCCTGACACAAACGCTTTGTGCCGTACTAAACGTGTTTCCAAGTAGGCTCTGGAAGTTGTTAATATGACTGCGGAGCCCTGCGAGTAGATTTGAAATAAAATCTTGCGATGCGAACAGGGATTTTTTTATCGTTCAGGGTTGGAAAAGAAGTGAATTCGAGTGTACAATCTATTCGGTTAACTTCGAGTGGGTGCTTAACTTGAGCTAAGCTAACGTTGCCTTACTTGGCTGAATAGTCAATTGAATCGCATGTTAATAAGTATAAGATATGATTTTCATGAAAGCTTTCCTTGCTTATGATTTCACTGAATAACCAATTGTTTATCCATTTTCATCCACCAGGGCTGGAAACTAAGTGAATCTAATACTACAATCGATTCGGTCAATTTCGACTGGTCCTCAAGGTCAGCCAAGCAAAGGGGGTGAAAAGAACACGTCTTTCAACTAACTAGTCAGCTAATATCTCGCCTATGCTCACCTACAATTAGGGGATGTAGGCCCCTTTGCATTTAATCTCTCCCCCTCTCATTTGTGCAATAAACATTCCTTTTTATTATTTAATTTTTGTTGTTGTGTATAATGTATAAAATATGAATGATATCTATTGAAGTTTTCTGAACTTTATAGCAGTTCATTGTGATTTCTTCAGATAAAATTAAGGATTGATTTTCATGAAAGCTTGTCTTGCTTCTAATTTGTGTCACTAGTGAACTGAAATATGTTTTAATAAGAATAAGGAATTATTTTCATGAAAGCTTACATTACCTGCTTTCATTGGGATTTGAGAGAATACTCAATTGACTTTGCTTTGCTATCAATTGGAGTAAATATGCAATTGAGACACGTATTACACTTTAAGACAATGTTAACAGCCCTGTCACCTATGTCCGCCCCTAATCGGGGAGGTGTTCCCCTTTATAGCTAATGCCCACTCCTCCGTTTGAACTCTGCATTTTCCCTTACATGATGTTTATATACTGCAAGATGAGTTGAATGGAATTTCAGTTTTAAGACCTTAGAGCAGAGAAGATAATATGTGTATATTTTGAACAAGAGAGAGGAGAGAAACTAATTTGTGTTGGTAATTGTAGTTGGTTGAAGTGTAATAAGGCTGCTTTTCAAACGCGCTTACCTTATGTTAGTTTTCTTGCTGACGAGTTTGGTGAATAGTCAATTGAAACACGTGTTACATTTCGAACAATGTTATCATCACTTTCACGTATGCTCATCCCTAATCGAGGGGATGTGGCCCTCTTTGTATCTAATGTCTTCCCCCATTTTTTGTAATAATTAGAACTTAATAAATCTCCCACTGTCATCTATCGAGCACATTTTGCCCTATATTAACATAGTAAGTTGCTTGAGAGTGGGGAGCATTAGTCTAGAAACTTCACTATAATGTAAAGTTAAAGTCAAGGCATTTATGAAAACTTGCATTGCTTAGTTGTTTTGTTCACGATTTGACTCAATACTCAATTGAAACATGTTTTACGCTTAACGAAAGCACACATTACAGACCACCATCACACAGGGTTCTAAACAAACTGAGTCTAACAGTACAATCGATTTGATGAACTTCCACTGCCCCCTCAAGTTCACCGAACCTGATGAAATAAAAAACAGGTTTTTTCAGTTAAGTACTCAACGAATAATTTTCATGGGAATTATTTTAATGAAAGATTTCCGTGTTTGCTTAACTTGCGAATTGAGAGAATAGCTAATTGAAACACATCTTAACGAAAGCACACATTCTCACATGCGCCATTTTTATATAATAGTACAATCGATTCGATCAACTTTGAGTTCAACGAAGGCAAGAGAATAAAAAAAAACACTTCTTTCAATTAAGTACTCAGCCAATGATTTTGCTTTGCTCTCGATTTGACTTGAGATGGTTAGCGCACTAGTCATTTTCATTTAATTTTTCCTTTGTGCAAGAAATGATGTGGATCTAACTTTAGTTCAATTAAGTTATATTCACTAGATGCCAGCTTCAGTAAAACATCAGTAGATGGTAGCAAAGAAAATTTAAGATATGAATAAGAGTTATAACTAAAGAAAGAGTTTCCTTATAAAGTTTGATATATCCAATAATAGAGATATATGAAAAATATTTACTTTGACTTCCTAAGTGTAATTATTGTACTTATTTCCATTAGATAGTTAAGGTGAATAGAAACCCATGTAAATCATTTTGTTAACTGCACTTTCTAATGTATTCAGGTCCAGTCCTTCTTACATGCACTCCGCATACCATATCGCATATAACTACCGAGTCCCACCCGTGAATTATACCAACGAATGGATTTTCCACATATTCTCTTCCACTTAAAACATCTCCGCCAGAAATATATTCG
>JAGDQP010007077.1:44417-69055 GCA_022664845.1 Lepisma saccharinum
CATTCACAGGAAACCATTGACCACCTACTGGAAACAGGCGCGTACATGTATAGGAGAAGATATACAGTCGAACCATCTCGTACTGCTCCACAATTACATGTCATGTGCGAAAAGTGTTAGGGATACAACACTCATACAACTGATGAATTCACAAACCAAGCCAAATGTGGATACTGTTCCGTCTTTCACTCCACTAAGAACTGTACAGACAACCAACAACCACCGAAATGCTCCACGTGCCAAGAACCACACCCGACATAGAGTTACCGCTGCAAACAAAAACCACCTCCTGTAGAAACGAAACCTGAGCTTGTAGTACCATTACGCACCCATGAGACTCACTCCCACTCAGAACCAAAAAGTGTAACCAGAAGCAAAAAATGTAACCGCATAGCATATCGCATAAAACTACTGAGTCTAACCGTGAATTATACCAACGAATAGATTTTCCACATATTCTCTTTCACCTTGAACATCTCCGACAGAAATATATTCGCACCCGCTTGCACCTTGAACACCCTCTATTGACAGACACCATCAATCTCGACGCCGCTTACGACATAACTTCGCCGATTTCTCATACTCCTCTCTCCCTCCTTTTCACAATATATCACTACACCTCACCCCCTAATGACCCCGATGTACCTTTGACCAATTCCTACTGACTTGATCCACCTCCACCATTCATCATACCATCAGTTGTACAGTAAACCTATTGTTCTAACAGGGCACCTAATGTCTACATCAATGCCCCGTGTTGCCCCGGGGCGAGAAGATAACCAGCATCTGTTAGTCTAGCATTACCTAAGTGATTGTGGCGTCTTTATGCACAGCACCTCATCAATTACCTGATCTAATGATTGTGATCAAAGATCACAATGACAAATTTTGAAATAATAAAGGAACGAAAATAATGAAATTTTAATAAAGCAATAAATAAAGAATTAAGAAAACACCTCCTAGACCAACTCCCATTCCACCTATCCCAATTCTTTAACACCACTTTCCTAATAGAGGGCATAACCCTCTGGTAGGATATTAGCCAGATGGCTAGTTGTAAAAAAAAAGTCCTTCTTTGAAGGAGAAGTAATCCTTTCTTTCTTTATTATTTCAATGTATCAACTATTTTTGAAAATCGGTGATGGTTATATGGATTTTTTACTGACCTAATGTTTAGATACTAGTGATGGGCATTCCAGTTCCTTTTGGGGAAGCGTTCTTTCGGTTCCGGCTCCGCAACTGGAACCGTTCTTTAGTTTGGTTCCAGTTCCGAAGCTCCTACGTTCTTTCAGTTCCCCAGCTCCTTACGTTCCGAAGTTCCTACGTTCTTTCAGTTCCGCAGCTCCTTACGTTCCGAGCGGGTTTCGGCTGCGAGTAAGATTCCAACGTTATCCTTTTCTTCTGTAGCGAAAAAGGCATGGAATGAGTGGTTGCTGCTGCAGCTCCCATTGCCTGACAGAGGGTAAATTGCTCAAAACTAGAAAACACACACGCAAAAGACGAGTGTTTGCAAGAATATAAAAGACAATTTGAAGAAATAGACCCTCCTCCACTGTTACTATTTCTTTGAAACGGGATGAGACAACTTGGGTCCTGGCCGACACATTCCCACATACTTTTCCCTCCCCTTCCCCGACCTGAGCCTTATATGCCTAAAGACCATAAATAAAATTGAAATTTAGTCAGTCGGATTTAATTTTTAGTATCTTATTAACAACTCAAGATATTTTTCTCATCATTAACTTCGTTGTCGTTAAGAGAAGAAAGAATTAAGAGAATACCTCCCTGGTTTTAATTCAGGGAACCATCTCATTTTATTTGTGTGGCCGGAAAACGCAGAGAAACCAGGTTATAGCTTATTTAGAAGAAACTGCCCTTCATGTCAAACAACGTAGCTCAACTGTTCGAGCGTGTATTTCACACTCAGCTATTCCTGGGTTCAGAGCTGAAACGGGTTAATCGCCTCAAGTTTTCAATCGGGTCTGTGGTTAAAATCCGGTCTGACCCACTGATCCGGAGGGCAAAGCAGAATTTATAATTACTTCCTTACGTTTGAACAATGTTTCTTTCAGGGCTTACCGCCGGGACGGGCGTAAGCCATAGTGATGTTACCGCCCATACAAGTCATTATATCTTTATCAGGGCTTACCGCGATCGGAAGTATTCTCCCTAGAACACAAAAAATACAACGCCGAAATGCCTAGTTCAATATAGTTCTCAGACCGGGCCATCTTTTGGACCGAGTCGCCGGGTCACAGTAGTGGTAAGTAACATTCTCTGAGTCCCTGGCCACCACCTGGGCCCCATAAATTTGAATTTTCACGTTTTCGACCTTTGGTGACCCCTACCATATGGAGCTTCCGGTCTTGAGGGGGACGACCGTGGGAAACAGCTGCCACCCCCGCCTCTTCCGGGCAGCACCTAGGTTTATAACGCATATATGTTGCTTATTCCGGTAGTCAGTCTACAAGTAACTATGTCGAAGGCAAGTGCTATTGAAGTTGTTCTTACTCCGCCGGCAGAGGAGCCATGCAAATACTCTCCGCGCTGGGTGGATGAAGCCTGCATATACTTGGTCATTGAGGACTGGTTTCCCGACCATACCATACTCTGTGAAGGGTGCTTTAATAAGTGTACTACTCCATGCAATCATATCTGCTTTGAACACCGTGGAGGCTATACATTTCCAAACGCCTCAGCTTACGAGATAAATGGAATGAATGAAGAACGTACGAAATCCATACTGAAAGATCCAGGGACTGTACAAACATTGTTTCACTTGTATTTGGAGAGACATCCAGCAGGAGTTGCGCTAAAGGAAAACTTCGACTGGGTCATTCGTCATATACTGAGAACGTGCCCATGGGAAATGGTAACATTACTCCGTGCCAAGGACAGTGCTCCCCGTGAAGACCCTGTGATGCAGTGGAATTACGTAGTGAATTATGGCTCAGTGCTTGAATTGTAAGGGTGAATATATAGTGGACAAGTGTATTTTGTAAACTATAAGAGCATATTTAAAAGAAAATACAATTCAATGTAGTGAATGTAATTTACATAGTGTGCATGAATGCATGTATGTATGGAACACGGGAACAGTGATCGTACAACATGTCGAAACTCATATTGATCACTCTGAGATTTTTCAAGACTATTACGAACATTTTCAGCAACAGGGTCATTTTCATATTGGGAAAAACACACCGTTTAAAGTTTGTCACCAGTTCGTGAAAGAGTGTATTGCTCATTTAATACCGTTGATTCTTGAACAACAAAATCCTGTTGGTTGTCGTATACTATGCACAAGGCAGTACATTCTTGATTTTCAGGGATTCAAAATTTCAGCGAATGAATGCATTATGCGAGAATTTTGCCTAGTTGCATATGATGCAACTCTATTATTTCATTGTATGGTAAAACAACCTTGTGAAAGTTATGATTTACCGGTTGGATATCAGAGGCAAGTCGAACGGTTAACTCGGAATTTACACGGGTTACAATAGGACACTTGCAATGGATATACTGTATCCCACATCCGCCATATTGTTTCACAATGTTGTGAAATGGGTTCCGTCTTTTATTGCAAAGGTAGTGAAAAGATCGCATTATTACGGAAAGTATTCCACATTGAGAACATTGTGAATGTTGAAGATCAGGGATGTCCTGCCTTATGTACATTAAGTTTCAAACTGAATACTTCCTGTTGTAATTACCATCAGCCAATGCACGAGTATGCATGCGCACTGCGTAATTGTATGCAACTACAATTTTGGTTAAAGTTACGGGCATGAAAAGTGATGGATGTAATATCCACATTTCATTTGTAAAATTGTACTAGCATGATAATAAATCTATATTACAAGGATATGGCGTTTGCTTTTTATTTCATGAAATGAAACCCAAATAAATTAGAGGTAAAAGGTTTTATTACAAATAAACTACTCTACTACATGGTACATAGAAAAGTTATTTACATTTTTTATTTTTTGCTTTGATTTCTCTGACATTGTTGAGTAACAGATGGTCATTTTGTTTTAAGTTGGTTTTATGAAATTTATTCAATACATTTTGATTTCGAACATGAAAGTAAATATACACAATACAAAAGAGTCCACATAAGACAGACTGGTTATGCTGGTACTGGACACTATTTATATAATAATATTTACAGTTTCTTTGTAAGAATTTCAGAATGGGTCTAGGAGGCGAATTTCCTAAACTATCGAAATAATCGCCGATTCTTTTTTCATTAATATATACGCACACCCAATGACTGCCGCCACTATTGGAAGGACTTAAATTTATTATTAATGCGGCTGGGTGTTTTACTTGCACAGGAGGAGTATCTATGGCATATACACCGCTGAATACCGTTGAACTTAGACAGTCGTAAAGAATAGTCTCGATGATGTTATGAGCCCACATCCGAGTCGACAGTCGGTGTTGGAATATACGTAGGACAACGCCGGTGTAGGATGTACCGAGATAAGGTACTGTCTATAGGCTTTGGCTTCACGCACTGCATATTGATACTTTTCAAACTGATGTTGTGGATGTACACACGAAGATACATGAAAATATAAATCTATATATTTAGGACACTGGAGATCTTCTACGTTAATTACAGGTCCTTCAAGAAGGCGTTGGAGAAAATGTTGGCGTGTTTCTCCGTAGGTACACAACACTGAACTGGACTGAGTATAAATCATTAGTACTGTTTTAAGATGACTATAGGTCAAATCATCATCATCCCAGTGAAGTCCAATGGTATGCGTAGAGATGTAATCGTTGGTATATTTCAAGGCTATCAGTAACTCCGTAAATGGAAATGGGGGTTTGAAGATCCACGACTGCGACGTATTTTGATCGGGATCCACAGTGGCTCTTTAACCACAAGATCCTGCGTTTCGCCATCTCCCTGGTCAAAGGCTGTGAACTACACAATACTTCTTTTCATGACGTCCCACGAATGAATAAGGTAAATACAATGTTATTGCTACCTTATATAGATGTCATAGATTTGAGGTATTTGGCAAAGCTATGATTTTAAATACTGTAGTATTATTAGTATAAATGTTGCGATCTTTATCGATCTGGATCAGGGAATCGAATTGTGCATAGACAATACAGGTGATTGAATGTTGAAGTCGATTTGCAAATCCAATTTTCAAATTGATAGGAGAATGTTTAACTATATCCCAGGTACTATCATCAAGTGTATTGGTAGGAGATAGAATAAAAGCATATAATGTATAGCCTTGAGGATAATCATCATAGGTAATGGTATGGAAAGCATTTTGATGGAAAATACCAGTGCCGGAAAACAAGGTTTGATAACTTTGAAGGTACAAACGGTCTGCAAACTTTGGAGTCATGGGAGTGGGCGGATAGAATTTAGAACCAACTTGAACCTGAAGATCGAAATGGAAGTGATTGAGATCATATCGACCATTGAATGCAGTATTTGAGACAAATCCAATGACAAGGCCTTTAGGCACATTACCCAGGAATAAATCATCCAGATTGTATGTTGATACATTTTGAGGAATGGTACGTACACGAGTTTCAACTCGCGTTAATCGAAGTTTCGCAGTATCTTTGATCATGTAGCAATTTAACTGAAAACCCAAATCAGCTTATATATCGATACGACGGGCACATAGCGTAACATCCTGTAACTGAACCTTAAAGTTTTCATTTTGGTCTGCCATAAGACAGAATGTATCTTTGCTACGATACAATTTTACGCGAAGAGTAGCCTTATTAGGGAGAATACGGTCGACCGCTGCAATATCTGTATGCAGGCGTCCAAACATTTCAAAGAGAGCACTGCCACGTTTTTGAGAGCCGGTGTTTGCATCGTTTAAAGTACTGAACTCACCTGCAGTATCCTTATACCATAATGCACTGGTAAATGTGTGGATGTAGCATCCTCGGAATAATTGAGAATGGTTTCGATATTTGCACGATAAGGGTATGTACCATTACAAGATGAAATCAACTTGTCATTTAAGGCAATATCTACTTGACTGAATAGAGAATGGAGGAAATTAGTAACGGGTCCGACAATATCGGCTGCAACGGGTGGAGGTCCTGCTGCTACTGAATGAAGATTGGTACCATCACCACGGAGAATTCTACATTTAAGGTAGAGGTATGCCGGGTGAATATACTCTGCAGTGTCTCCGGGAATAACACATTCAATGGGTCCTTCTGATGTGAATGTGGAAATAGGTCGATATTCAACCATGCGTGAGGATTCAATGGCTGTTTGTGTCATGGGTACAGATACCAAATCAAATTCATTGGTACAGCACTCTTTACTGCCGGGTGTAAGGAACGACATGATGATTAACTAAAAATATCGCGTGCTTTGGTACGACGTCTTTCGCTTATTCTTCGAGGTGGACCAACACGACCAGGACCTCTTCGCTTACGTGTCCGTCTCCGACCACTTCCAGTAAGCAACTGAGTCATTTTATTTGCAGCTTTTGTTTTTAAAGCCGATCCAGCTTCGTGAACGCGTGCTTTGATTGATTGTTTGACGGGACGATTTTCCAGTATATCCTCCGCAACTTGGAGTCCTGTCTGTAAGGCTTGTCGCCCAACTACTTTTTCACCTTGCTTAATAAATGGCATGGCAAAACGAAAAAGACCACGAAATAAACTCCCTATTCCATCCCCGCGCTGGTAAACAGGTCCTGCGAAATAAGGTATTCCGCGACCACGATATGTTCTTTCATTTGGAGAGACGTTTAAAGTGAAGTGTCACCGTCACCGTTTCAGATGCAAATGGAAAATCTCGCCTTGCATGGTCCTTTAGTAGGATTTCAATGGTATCAAAACCTAATTTGGATAATGGAAAGTAATGAACGTTTTGAAAGGTAATGGTTTGGACTTTTCCGTGATTCGTATCCGTCATGGCAACAATACGAAGTAGGGGTGCTTTGTATCGCCAACATATTGTGGTTGAATAAGATCCGTATATACAAACACTTGTTGAGGGTAGCCAATACTCAAGTAAGGCTGTTTTTGAATGATCCCTTTTTTAATACGTTAATGTTTGGTTCCAATTCTAATTGTAATGCTAGCAGGGGAGATAGGCGTAGGGATTTAATTATATCCGTTGCCGTAATTTGTACCGTATTGGAATATAAGAATTGTATGGTTGGTGTAATTTTATTTAGTTCATCCAGTAAATGCTGAATTGTTGCATAATGTGCTACTGTAACTTTATGTTTAAGTTTTGTACCATTTGCTAAATCAAACCAGAAGATATTTTCTCCTTCAAGAACATTTTCACATCTAAGGGGAATATGAATTTCTGCAAGACCTACCATTCATGAAGCATCATTTAACTGTATACGATGATTCAGAATATTACGAAAATGGCTGGGTGTATTACCGGCATACGTATGTATACTAGCATTGGAACTTAGGGTGATGTAGAAACTGTCATCTGTACTTTCAGAAATCATGATGTTGCTTTTTGCTTAAAGTGAAGTGTAATGCTTGACGTTCCAAATTGAAGTGGCAATTTTTTACCATGTTCGTCTTTTAAGTCGATGTGTAAGCTATCAAAATATTTCTTTTCCACTTTAACATACTGTGATCAAATATAAATGATTGGATTTGAGCATACTTGTATTTATGTACGCTAATCTTTCGTAAAGTTGGTCTTGACAAGTATATTAGTCTGAGTCTTGACAATATCAAGACAAACATTAATTTCGGATGGAATATTATATTCCAGATTACATGGATACGGTGCAACAGCAGTTAGAATCATGGGTCGTCTGCTACGATGCATTGGGTAAAAGTGAATCTTACATTTGGATCATTATTAAATCCAAATATATTTTGTAAGCCTGGCGTCATACCAATGACATATTGACGATGACGGTAACGCCGATGTTTAATAGACTTGACGTCGTGTACTATCATAATGTAACATTATAGGATCATCAATTGCCGTTGCATCATCATTATTGCTTTCCTCATCGAGAAGAAATCCCTCCACGTCCTCCACCGCTTCTTCATGATTATTGTTAAAAACTGTAACTTTAAGTATTTTTTCAAGTAAAGTTAATATTCGTTGGTTTCCCCTTTTTTCTTTTGCTTCTTTTTGAGCTTGTTCATGTTGTTGGTCTTGAAGAATGTGAGGAATACTTTCCAACATTCGAGTAACAGAATCATAGTATCCGTGAGGAAATTTAATATGGTATTCTGTTTTCTTTTTCCCTCGTGCTTGAATAATAATTTCTTCCTCATGTTGAAGATTATAGAAACTCCAGGGGACGGTATTACCGGTTACACCAAGCACCCAGTCGCCCGTCAAATGGATTGGTTGGCATAGTTTAGTCGTATATGATGCTGTTGTATTCTCAAAGATATGGCTGCTTGCATTAGATGGTAGGGTTACATAAAATTCATCAAAACCCTGCTCGGACGACATCACGAAGTCGACTGAACGTTTGTTTGTCGCACCCAGCTATTCATACTTGGAGGATATCCTAACCATTTGACTTAGACCGAATCTTTTTGTCGCTTTAATACTTTTTTAATGAGATATTTTTGTTTTTCCCTGCAAGAACTTTTTGAAGTTCTTGAGAGTAAAAGATTCCCTTGATGATATTGCCGTTCCAGTCTTTGATTTTATAGGTGACTGGTGTACATTTCACACATTGGTCTACAATGATGATTTCACGAAACCATTTCGGCAAGTATCCCTTTTCGAATTTATGTTTTTATTTGCTAACCCGAACATAATCTCCCGGATGCAATTTACATTTGGATTTGGTTTTGGTTTTGTTTCTGTATAAGGTTTGCCAGACTTGATTTACATTAGAATCATTAACGTTAGCAGGTACCATGTTAATGGTGGAACGAATGGTTGATGCGATACTTTTCAAAGATGCGTTTTACATGACGATTATAAAGCTCGGTTCCTAAATCAGTTTGACAATGAACGAATGGAAATTTCACCGATTTCAAAATTTTTGTGATTGTTTCAGCCATAATAGGACCCGTTTTGTTCTTGACAGGAATACAAGTCGCATAACGTGAAAACACATCAATAGCGCATAAAATGTATCTATACCCATTATTATACTTTGCCACCTTTTGCATATCCTCCAAATCCATTTGAATTAATTCATGAGGACATAGTACTGTTTCCGAGGAAAGTTTTTTCATGCGGGGGCATGTAATGTATGTGCTTCTTGTGAAGCTAGCCATTTGTGAATGGTTTTTGTTGACAATTTGGTTTTCTTTCGTAGCTTGGAAACAGTTCCCAAATACACTGGTTCCGTATATGTATAATATACTCTACGTAAAGACATGATTTAAAACTGTTATTCTCTATAATGCCTAAAGATATTTTTAAAAATGATGCGTTTCTTTGCTTTTCGTTTAGGTTTCTTTACCTTCATCCGTTGCTTTATAATGCCTGCGCCAAATTGAAAATTAATTAATTCTTTGGGGATATTAACTTCCTGAAGCAATTGTTTGAATGTTTTAATTTCTACAGAATTAAGTGGTGCTCTTTATCGTACCACTTCATTTACGAGATAGATAATATTAGACTCCCGTCTTTCGACTAGGTGTTTTCGGGACAGAATAAAGAATGCATTGAAATAATGGTGAAGATTGACTTGTTGGTGTCCCCGCGGGATCCGTGTCTATAAGAGGTAGTGCTATTTGTTTATGTGCTTGAGGGGTATGTTCCAAGTATCAATGCAAAGCCTGCTGGTACAATTTCCATTTTTCTTGAGTTGTCAGATCAGTGCGTTGTAATATATCCTGCATTTCTTGCTCTAAACGTGCCTGACGTGATTCGCTGGATTTAACAGAAGAAATCATTTGAGCAGATGCCTCCTCGGGAACAAGTATCATTTTTTGAAATTGTGAAGTAGCCATACTATCGATTAATTAAACTGCCTGCGACTGCACTTAATACGGGCGCTAATAATAATGGTAAAAGTGCACCACCCTTTTGACGTAATAGTTTACGTTTGCTCTTAAGACTGGATTTTCCAAGAGCAAGAGCACGAAGCGTATTCCTATGACGACGTAGACGTTGCTTCTGACGAGAAGAAAGCGGGATGTTGCCCTTTATGGTATTTTTAGCCACTTGTGCAACAGTTCGTGACACCAGCAGATGCTTTTTGTAATAACAATTTACTTTTTTTGCCTTTGCAATTGCATAGCGATGCTTCAAGCTCGACATCTTGTTGGCGACTGAGCGTGATTGGAGTATTCATGTCTTTTACATGTGCGTACACATGCATGGTTTCATCTGGAAAAATTCAGTACGTATACGTAATGCACCGGGACTTTGCTGCGTTAAATCAAACAATAAATAAGAATGAGGTTTAACTGTAGCTTTTTGAAATACCTCTACAACACCCTTGCTATGATGAGGCATAATTTGACATGCCAAGTATTGGATTTGTAACTTATCACGTGGATTTTTGAAAACTACGATATAATGAGCATTAAGAGATATATCAGGTGCATGTTTAGCTTTTGGAAACAAGTTTTGTACAATAAATATTACAGATAAACTTTTATGATGTGCGAATTTGGTAAACAGGTTTTCGATGTGTGCGTTGGTTTCACTCATCAAATCATCAAGAATTAATAATGAATTATTTTGAATCTGAAATGTTTCCATGTCAGGAATTCCATGATGAAATTTAACGTTAAACACACTAAGGTTTGGTACCGCCGCTCCATAGCACCAAACGATTTCTTTAAAGTAAATAGAAAACAATTTATTACGATGTTGAAGTAAACGATTCACAAAGTAACTTTTTCCAGAGCGTGAAGGTCCCGCGACCAAAAGCGTACAAGGTTGTTGAAGGACAACATCTCGACTTGGACAACAAACACACACACACACACTTACGCACCACAATATCCATAGGGGAGTGTCTTAAAGTCTGTTGTCGTTACGTCTTGTATAACACGTTATCTCTTGTTATTGTTCATCTGGTGTGTTTTCGCCTCGCGACGCGACACGATGACAAACCTCGGTTTTGCGGGTATTATTTGGGAAAAATTACCTTCTTTTCCGTGTTTTCCATGACCAAATTATAAAACAATTCAAAATTAATTTCTTGACGTGCCCGATAATTGAGAGTACTCCTCCGAATTTTCAGAACATCTTCAATTTTCCCAGTACTAATTTCTCTTTTTCGATACGCGTAATTTTTAGGACCCAATCCAATTAACCAAATGATTTCCCAGCCAGGTTCAATTTCATCAGTTAGCTGCCCAAATAATTTCCGAGATAAAGATTGGGTTGATCATACTTATTTTGAATAAACATAATTGAATCAGTGTCTACGCATAGTAATTTATCGTAGACCACTTTTTCAATTAGTTTATATAGCCGCAGTCGTTCCGATGACGATATGAAGGCAGCAAGGCAAACGTTTGAGAAAGGGAGCGGTGCATTTTCTGTCTCAACATCCCGATATGTTACAATAAGATGCCGATGTCCGATCGGAACAACGGTTGATACCTCATATTGAGGGGACAGCAGGAGGATGAGAAATTTCTGACTGTCCGTTACAACACAGATTTGAGCGAAGTCGGTTCTTTGACCCCATTTACCAAATATGGAATTCAAAAAGATTTTAGATATATATCTCAAACCTGGATTATGAGAATTATTATGGTATTCCATTTTGATATTTTCATGTTCTTCATACTTTTTAATATATTCTCTTTTTTGTTCTTCAGTTTCGCACTCTGCAGGGAAACCACTTGCCTCTTGTTTCATTCCTAGAAAGCTTCGAACATGGTCTTTGAATAATCATGTTTTCATTTCGAACTCCCATACTTCGTGGATTCCTTTGACTATATATATAATTTTTTGATAGCCTCTTGAAGCTCGGGCGAACAGAACGTGCCTCTAAACATCCGCTGTTCCGAGTCGTGTTTACATTCCCCGATATTTGTTTCTTCCATGCATGTTCGACACAAGCCGAACATTAATCTGGAATGGCAATTCATCGCTAAAAGTGGGATTTCAGGGCTCTTGGGGGCTCTACCGTGCAGTCTATTAGACCCTGAACTTTTGTTATATCGGGGAAATTGGCCTTGTACAGCTTGGGAGGTCCCACAGGCAACGATTTTGCTGTAATTACCCAAGGATGTAATGAGGTCACATCAACGTAAGATTTTTTCAGTTTCTGAGCAATTGTACAAGGACCTGAAACATTCTGTTCTGCCGCCCTTGAATGCATCCTTTGGACTAAGAACTCCATCCAGCGTGGCACCGTCTGTCTTAATAAAGTCTTGGATGCGCTTATCATTCTTTACTTGTCCCACTCCCACATGACAATAACTTTGTTTTTCAATATCTTTTTCAAATATTCAATTTTCTCCATGGTCCGTGCATAATTTTGCTCCATGGTTTCCCCGCCATCGATAGCTTTATATCTGAGGTAAGGAAAACAAAGAGGACACCCTTCGAATTCCAGCGCTGTTTTTGTTTTTTCTTCGTAGCCATCTACCTTATATTTTCCAACTTTCCATTCACTTCCTTTCGCGGCATGTCGGATTTTTTCCCTCGAATGTGGGACATGTAGCTTAACCACTGCACGGCTTTTTTCTCTGGCGGTCTCGGTGTTCAAATCCGCGTGGAGAAATAATCGAAATAGTTTCTTCCGGCAGGTAAAGAGTGCGAAAAACTTTAATAGCCATGCTTGCGATAGTAGATGATACAAGAAAACACTGTAAACCATTCATACGCTCTTCAATATTGTTTGAAAATTTTACTACGCCACTAGCTAATATGTTTACATCATTCATACAATACTCTAATAATTCTTGCTGGATATTGAATTTATACTTTTGTTTTACGCACGTCATGCGATTCCTTCAGCGCTTTGTATTCTTCCTCTGTCCGGCTTTGAGGGTCAAAATATTCAAAATCAGGAATGAGATCAAATATATTTTTTGTGTTTATAATTTTCTGAAGTAGGCCGATAGAAATAATTGTATAGTGGGTACTAAATAGAGCTAACCTAGTCTGACGACCAGTTTGCGTTAACTTTCTGCCAGGATCTTGTACACACTAAACTGTGTTCAGCAAATGATTCTGCTTTAGAAATGATTTAAGCAGCATTGAATAGAAATAGTAATCTTTCAATTGAACGTGTACTTTATTGCTAAATCCATCCCTATGTTTTCTCTGAATTGCAATCATATATTTAAACAATGTCAACATAGTCCCATAACAATCTGACATTATAGCAATTCATTGTTTTCCAAAGCATAATTGAATATTACCTATAATCTACTAAAGAAATATCTTCCAATATTCTTATCATATAGAATAGGAACAGTGCTTCGAATTCCCAAAACTTAGCTAATTAAATATATTTGAAGAGTACATTACGGTTCACCTATTTGTCAACAAAATTGTATCTTCCAATGATACTTCCGACTCACACATCATAAAGTCAATAATTACAGAAAAAGGTAATGAACCTTCATTTGTTCTTTCTTTCCGTCGTATGTGTAAAAATATAAAATTATGATCATAGACTTTGAATTAATTCAATTGTTCATTTCATATTCCAACAAGATCATGGTAATCCTGATTTTCAGGCATATTAAACAGGTAGAGAAGCTCTCCTTTCTTCAAGGCACTTTCTAACCCTAAAGTTGTAGGGAGTTTCGCTAGTTTAACACTTATAAACAAAAAAGTGTCTCGGAAGATGATTTTCCTACTACCCAAATCCATTTCTATAATCTTTTGGCCTTGAGCAATAATTTTCAGCTCTTTGCCAAAACCTTGGTCCAACAATAAACTCTTGGCCGCCAGAATCATATCATATTTCGAACCATTATGACTTAATATGACCGTTTTCTCAAACGAAGGACGTTCTTTTAATACATGTACTATGAACTCTTTCATTGTCTTGAAGGTGAACTCACGGATACCCCCATTTTCCGTGTCTCCGCATTCCATGCATGTGGCGTTTGAATTCTCATCTTTACAGTTATTGCATCTGTGGGATAAACATACTAAGTTTACAATATGCTCCCGCTCGCCCTTCCTATTTGTACCAAGTAACATTTTTTCTACATCAAATATGATATTCAAATACTTCGTGTAATGTTCAGGTTTTAGTTTTTTCACAAAACATTGATGATCAGGCATGACGTACTTTTCACATTGTCTACAGTAATGTTCTCCGCATTCATGTGGCTGTTTATTTTTTCTCTTTCGCATATGTATGTTTACACGACAAGTTGGACACTGCTTCACATTGTAACATATGACCTTGCCTTTGTCAGGTACCTTTTCATGATTTCTATAGCATTCGAGAGAAGGAAATACTCTTTTAAAAGTGGAACAGGGCAATCGTCCTTTTTCCTCGTCAGAAATTGTGTGGCTGACTTCACAGTAGGAACATCTAAAGTTACATTCATGGTTATCTTTTCGTATATTATACCCTTTCAAGCACAATGGACAGTAATATTGTACTCGTAAATAGGATTTAATAAAGGTGATTGCACTATAATGCCCCTCGCTAAAATGTAATTAAAGCTGTTTTTCAGCTGAGGCCCCGCGTAACGAATAGTTGCTTCCCTTGTCCCTGCATTCGTCTCATATACTACAATTCTATAACGAGGGAGTAAATGCCGTTGGAACTGATTGATTTCCTCGACAGTACATACTCTGAGCCACTCTACATTAACCTCTGCTCTTTCACACAGATCTTTAGCTTCATTGATCCAAGCATTTGAACACTTGTTCAAATCCTGAAGATCATACACTTTATCCTTTTGGGCTTCGGCTTTTGCTTTGGCCATGACCAAACTCTGTGGGAGAGAGTAGAGGTCTACCTGAGGCGAGATGATGTATTTCTCGAGGAAAGCAGTCATTTCCATGATCTTATCCTGGCGTTTAGATACTCTCCCTCTTCCTTTGTATGGATTCACAAAATGTACTTTTATGTTCACTTGGCCTAAAGGGAAAGTTTCATTACTTTGAATAACGTTTTCTGTGAAACGTAAAATTACATCTTGTGACAGTTCATCCCTTCTTCTCCACCCTACGTACATCGGTCTATTAAGCGTGGAATTACTAGAATCCGACGAACGCCTTTGCATCGACATCAGGAATAATATTACCCAACACAAAGGAAAAGAGATTCGAAACATAGGCCTGTACATCATGAGCATTTACGGCCGGAAGTTGGTCAATGACTATTGTTCTTCCTTCAATTCCGAAGTTTGGATACATGCGATTACGGCGCGAAACGATTTCAAAATTATTATTATGATTAGTAGAGGCATTGCTACTACTGCCTGCATTACCCCTACTAATACTCGCACCTTGGTTTCCAGCACCGTATAAGTTATTAGCGGGAGGTACCCAATCCTGCCATTGAACATCGTTAATATCGTTTATCATATGTTCCATGATCTGGTCGTCCAGATTAAAATCATGTAAATTAATATTGTCGAGTAATCTCCCATCATCATCATCATTCACGACTTCAGCATTCCTTTGATCAAGGTTAATATTATCCTCCACGATCACTTGCACATCATTATCGTAAGGGATAATATTATCCTCAACCACCATCACCTGCTCTTGTCTCGAGCGATCAGGTCGGTTGGAAACATTTGTGTCAATGGAAGAAATATTTGCAAACATACTATTGGCCACCTCATGCACAGTACGATCCACTTCCAGATCCGCATTGCTTTCCATCAGAGCTTCCATGCTTTCATCCCCGAGTAAGGGGCTGAAAACGGAACTCCTCCGGCATGGCTGCATTAGAATTGGAAGCCACTGGAACAGATTCTACCACCTCATTCTGATGGTTTTGTGTATCCCCTACACTGTTATGCAAAGCAGTAGCATAAGGGATACGTTTTCCACCGGGAATAAACGGCAGCATTGGAAACTGTCCCAGCGCAGCATAAAAATATCTTCATCTCGTCTGCCCAAGAATGCATATACGCCATTACAATTAATACGATCATAATCAATCATACCTCTGCCAAATAAATTGTCAAATTCCTCTCGGAGTAATTCATTTTCCCCCTCAAATCCATAAGGGGCCGTACTGAACAAATCGAGAATGTCTGCCACGTTACGACAAGCATTAGCGATTTCCTCTATTCGATCCACCCACATCTCTACAAGATGAGCAATAAACATTTTACTCACATCAATATTCACAGGACGATGACCTTGAGCCTGAAGATAACACAGCCATTGCCAGGTACGTATTAGCCTATCACTGGTGTTCAGAGCTCCAGCATGGAAGGCGGCAAACATGTTCTCGATGGTGGTCACCATGATTCTAAAAAGAGATGCGTACGTCTAATAAGCGAAGAAAAAAAACACTATATTACATGTAGTTCCTAGAAAAGTTAGAAAATACTAAAAATAAAAGTGATTTCTTAATTCAGATTTTCTTTTAAGTTAGAACTAAATAATTTATCGTATGAATGAGAATCGAAACTTTGGCTTGTCATGTATGATTTTTGTAGAGAATTGTTTCTAACAAAAGAGTTACATTTTCGATAAAGTTGGTAAGTTAAGTAATTTTCGTTTAACATATCAATGAAAACATTGTTCAAGTTTTCACAAAATGTAGAAATACACGCTAAAAAAGGAAACATATTTTTTCTGGAATGTAAAGAAATGAGGACTTTTAGTTGTGCAGCAGTGTTTTTAAAATTCAACTTACACTGACTATTCAAGATGCAAGTCACAAAACAAGAGGAAGAGAAAATGGAATGGCTGATGAAGATTCAAGTCCCAACACAAAATGGAATGTTTCGAATCCGTAACGAAAAAAGAAAAGAAAATTTTCAGTAATGTGATGTTCCTTAATTTTTAACATTTTTCTCGTCAACTTAAAAATACTTTTTCCATAAGTGAAAGAAAAATGCACGTAATAATTTTATTATAAGAATTTTTATTTTCTCTGAAGGTAAAACCGAAAACTTTTGACTAAGTTAGAAATATTTTTTCTTTCAAATTAGAAATATTTTTTCGTGTCAAACAAGGAACTGCCATTACTTTGTATATTTATCTTTATTTTTTTCCTTCAAGTTCTAAATATTTTTCCTTCCCTCATTTACTATATTAAAGATTTTATGTAAGAATCATAAACTTTTGTGTAAGTTAATTTTTTGTACAATAAAACTAAAAACATTTTTTCTAAACAAGAAATACTTAGTTACCAAAACTTTTATTTAAAAGAAATTCTTTTCTTAAGATTTTTTCTTTCTAAAACTTTTTGTTACGAAATTTTCTTTTGAATTTTTTTCTTAATTTTTTCTTTCTTACTAAAACATTTTTGTTACAAATTCTTTTCTTGTAAAACAAAAGAACTTTTTAGTACAAATACTTAAAATAAATACTTCATTGTGAAAGTACAATTTTTCTTAAGATTTATTCTTTCTTACTAAAACTTCTTTTTGTTCCAATTTTTTTCTGAACAACTAGAAATATTTTGTGAATTTCTCTGAAGACTTTTTTCTTTGAAGTTAGAAATATGCCAAACAGGAAACTAAAAATACTTTGTAAATTTATGTTTAAACAAATTTTTTCTTTCAAGTTATTTTTTAAAATTTAGTCTTTTTTTTATGTATGCAATAACTTGCATACTCCCTCAACTGAAATGTAAAACCTCTAGCTGAATACCTTCTCAAATGTCGATGAGACCGATAATAAAAAAGAAAAAACATTTTGAGTTCTCATCATTGAAACCCTGTTACTATTTTAATTAATAAACAAGTATGTTACTCCTTCTTTAATGTACACTTCCTACATCCAAGTGTGTTTAAAATAGATGCCTGTAAATCTTTTCATTAGTCAGATAGATTCTCTTCTTGATCTAAAAATTTTCTATTTGAAACATTTAAGTCCAAACTCTAAAATGCTGTTCTTTTTTCTTTTAAGAATTGTCACTAGTCAAATAGATTCTTTCCGTGGTCTGAAAATCATCAAGCAAGTGTACTTGCAAGAGTTAAGTCAAAACTGTAAATTAACATGACACAAATATAGTTCAACTTACATTGTTTTTCCTTATTCTCAAGGATATCCAATAATAATAATATCGTAATCAGTGAATATTAATTCCAGAATCTGGAAACAAAGGAGACAAATAGTTAATATCAGAGAGCACCAAATTGACGTCTAGTCTACTCAACAGACAAACTTAGAATGCTTACCCCTTACATGTACCGGTAATAAAAGACGCGACAGTCACCCTCCCCAAACTCCTCTAAGAAAGCCATATGGCAACCATATAGTCATTAAGTTCCACACACGTGTATCCGCTTCTCATGCACCGGGAATAAAAGAGGCGACAGTCAGCCTCCTTCCATCTCCTCTAAGAAAACAATATGGCAACCATATGGTCATTAAGCGCAGCACACGTGTATCCGCTTCACATGCACCGGAAATAAGAGGCGACAGTCACCCTCTGTCCATCACTAAGAAAACCATATGGCAATCATATGGTCATTAAGCTCAGCACACGTGTATCTGCTACGGACTCCCTTAAACCATCGCCTTCTCCCATGATGTCACAATACTCAATGCGCATGCGCAGCTCCTACGAATTGTGATTCGCTTTTGTTTTTCAGTCAGTGCAAAAGAGGCAACTGGGTAAGTCGTTACATATTTTTAAAGTGCATGGCTCCTGACTAGACTGTTATAAGCATTCTTGCCTTCCATATTGCTTAGGTTGCAAATGGGAAGAGGGAAGGGGCGAAGAGGAGGAGGAGGTGTACAACACCTCGACTTGTGTTTCTCCGAAAATATGTTGTATGTCTGGATTGTTTCTGAAAACTTTGTATTTTCACTTCTCATACACCCCGCAGGCTTCCCAACGGCTTATGGCACCGAGATACGCTAGTAAATGATTCTTATTTTGCATTCCCTGCCACCTTCCAACATCTTTTCTACTCTTAGTTAAAACTCGAAATCTTAACCTTTTTCCACGTTTTGACGCCATATTTGAAGTCCTATATAAGCTTTTGCATCAAGATAAAGTACTCTAATAATGTTATTTTGTATTCCTTATCCCTTCCCAACATTTTTTCTACTCTTAGTTAAAACTCAAAATCTTAACTCTTTCCCACGTTTTGACGCCATATTTGGAGTCCTATATAAGCTTTTGCATCAAGATAGAGTACTCTAATAATAATGTTATTTTGTATTCCTTATCCCTTCCAAACATTTTTTCTACCCTTAGTTAAAACTCGAAATCTTAACCCTTTGCCACGTTTTGACGCCATATTTGAAGTCCTAGCTTGGCCTAGGCATCGATATAAAATACTCTAATAATGTTATTTTGTATTCCCTACCCTTCCCAACATTTTCGTATCATTATTAAAAACTTGAAATCTTAACCCTTTTCAACCACTTGACGCCATATTTGAAGTCTTATATAAGCTTTACCATCAAGATAGAGTACTACAATTTTGTTATTTTACATTCCCTATCCCCTCCCAACATTTTTTACTCTTAGTCGAAACTTGAAATCTTAATCCTTTTCCACGTCTTGACGCCATATTTGAATTCTTATATAGGCTTTGACATCGAGATAGAGTACTATAATATTGTTATTTTTTATTCCTTATCCCCTCCCAAGATTTTCGTATCATTAGTTAAAACTTGAAATCTTAACTCTCTTCCACGTTTTGACGTCAGATCTGAAGTCTTACACAGGTTTAGACGATGAAAAGAGTAGTGAAATGTTATTATTTCAAATTCCCTATCCCTTCCCGACATTTTCCTAACATTCATCAAGATTCAAAATCCGGATCCTTTTTTTTCATGTTCGGGTATCATATGTAATGTTAAATAACAGTTTAGACAAACTTCAATAGTCAAATATGGTTATTTTGTTTTTCTTAGCCTTCTTCGTATCATTAATATAATCTTAAAATACACCATTTGGAACCTCCAATCATTATTTAGAACTGTTTCACGAACATGGAGAGACACAAACCTAGCTGTATCATAATGTTTCAACTCATATACTTGAAAGTAAATGTTGAAGGAGTCTTCTGGTTGTATTGCAAAGCCATCTCTGCATTGACTCAGTTTCTATATAACAATCCATTTGGCAACAAATTTCAAAGATTGTTGGGTTTCGGTTCCACCTGGTCTTTAAATATCAGTATTCAACGGTATCTCTATGAAACTCTCTGAATAGCATGATATCACACTAGGATATTATTATTTTTCATATTACTTATACTTCCTTATATTAATCTAGTCTACATACATACACACAGAATAGAGAGAACACATCCTTCTCTCTATTCTGTCTGTCTGACGGCCGTAAATGAACTGACTGGTAGAGGTATATTTTAGTGACGCCAGACTGCCAGCTATACAGTCTATATCAATTTGTAAACAATTACCTTGTTCCTAATTATTACTGATAAAGCATTAATCTTCATAATTTCATTATCTCTATTAATAACTTAGTGAAATCTATCGATCATGTTACCGACAATCTGCACTAGGGCAAATTAATGTTTCTTTGCTAATAATTTCAGAGAATGTTGTAAACGTATAAAAGAATAAAGTAATTCCATTTATTCACGCATTTTATTCGATGATGAAGAAGAAAAACAAGAACCATGGATTTTCGAGAAGAAAGTGAAATAAAATGTACTGCCCGACTAACCCTCTCAGTGACAAAAACCATTTGGCCATAAGAGGAGTTTCAGATACAACCTTCCCTACCATCACTTATTATTTCATTAATGAACTGCACTAAACACTTTCTCTCTCACTCAGAAGATTCAACAAGAAACACAATATCTGTAAACGCCTTTAAAAGATATGTTTGGAACACCCCAAACCCAGTTCTTTTTTCTGAAAAATCTGGCAATACAGTTGGCAACAAGTGGCGAAAAGAATGAAGTCTCCGCCCAGTTCCAGAGGCAATCCTCCTCTTTCCTCTTCGAGAGAAGTTCCTCCCAGCTTAGTTTAATGCGCTCATTCCGTTCCGGTTTGACTCCGGGAGTGTATCCAACTTCAGCGTAATTACGAAAATCCCGCATAAGTTGTTCTTATTAACATACAGTATGTACATACACACTCATTACTGGCGAACATGACGTCAAGAAGCTACAATTTCAAATGTTTCCTTTAAAGACTAGCAAACAATACTTTCCGTAGAATGTTCACAGCCTCTCCAGAATTAAATCCCGCGCCTGGAAAGTTGTATTTTAAGGCAGGTTCGTAGCCAGACGAACAGTAGAAGGGACTCCGCGCCTTAGAATATTCCTGACCGTACATTTATGAGTGTAAATATGGGGTTAATATATCATAACTCGTGACCACTTCTTTAGCTTTTGCTGGCGGCGGGCATGTTTTAAGGAATAGTGTGTAGTGAGTTTTAAATCAATACCTAAGAGAGATAAACAGGCAAAAATAGTGATCTTAGGCTCTCAGACCAAGAATACTACACTGTAAAACTTTCAGATTATTTAAACTGATGGTATTCATTTCGATTTATGATAAATGATTCTTGAGCACGGTGAACCGATGGCCGATTCTTATTTCCATGCATAGGATAGAGATGATAAAGCATCTTTTCTGTGGATCAATTTACATAGAGCTGAGGAAAATATTGACTAAATATTTGTATTGAACATTATTATAAGTAGGGCTCGGAAGTTGAAGACCTAAAAATTGCCTAAAAAAGACCTATAAGAAGACCTAAAAAACCTAAAAAAGGACCTAAAAACGGGAAAAAGGACATAAAAATAAGATCTAATTTAATTAGAATTACATATTTAATGAATATAATGCTTAAGAAATACACACTTCTGGTGGTATACAATATACAGTTAAAAAAAACTATATCAATTAAATTCTTTGCTTTGTCTTTGAGTTTTCATTTTTTTACATTGTTTCTGTTGTCCAAGTTAAGTCCTACATTTTGAACACTTTTGTAGAACATCCGGAGGCCAGGACACTTTTGGAGCAGCCCAGGACACCACATTGCCCCGTAACACCCTGAAATTATAATTGATCCACATATCAGTTGGCACGTAATAAAAAAAAAGATTAAAATATTTTATGTTTTAAATTGCAGGTGAAGAACAAAATGACTTTCCCACCGGATATGAATTCGGCAGCCTTGACTAGCACGACGTATTAAAATAATCCTTTAACTGGGCCTTTTCCAGGAGCGGCCCAAGGTAAAATTTTCACCCGGGCAAAGAGACTTTTTGCCCCTTTTCTAGTTCTAGCCTAAAGTTTACATTTTATTACAATGATTTTAATAATTTAAAATCCATTTTTCAAAAAGAGGGAGGGGTGAGTACTAATGCGATTCTAAGTTGCAATATAGTCTCAAGCAGCCGTTATGATCTGCACGAAGTTCCCGCCATCCAGCGCTAAACATACAACACGCACCCTAGTGCTACGAACTTCCCTTTTCTCCGTGGTGGAAAAAGAAGATGATGCAACTGTACAGAAAAATTACAAAACACTTTCTAAATTTTTTTAGGTTACTTCCACCCTAACGGCGGCATCCCAGGCAACCGCACAGGACTGATGTGGTGATTCGAGTTGAGAATGGCTAGTAAATATGTAGTCGAAAGATAAAGTGCAAAAAAAATCCGTTAAGACCCATAAAAGGCTTTAAAAAAGACCAATAAGCAAAAAAACGTCGAAAAAGGCAAAAAAGGACAAATAAAATCCACCATTTTCTGGCCTACAATGACCCAAAATGAACATATATTATGTTAAGCCTCGTCTTTGGGCACTCGTAAACAAAAGGATTTTTCCTCAACTTCCGGGTCCTAATTATAAGGAACTAAAATGCAGACTCTAGGAGAATTTTAAAAAATGGATGCTTTCGAAGTATGGATATAGAGGAGAATGGAAAATCAACATGAACACAGCATGTGTAATGACGAAGTGCTGAAGAGAGTATTGAAGAGACGATAAATACTGAAGGTAATAAAGAAGAAAAAGCAACTGGTTAGGACATAGGCTGCGCAAAGTTGTAGAGTAAAGGATGGAACTACGGAGCCGCTATAGTTCAGTGGTAGATTGTTGGTGTAGCATTCGGAAGGTCGTGGGTCCGATCTCAGCGCCAGACCGTTCTGACTGAGATTTTTCCAGGGTTTTTCAGTTACACCAAGCAAGTGCCGGGATGGCACCTTCAACATAGGCCCTGGCCGACACCCCGAATCTTTTCCCTTTCCCGGCCGGAGCCTTAGATGCCTAAAGGTCATAAATACATTTCAAATTAAAATATGCAATTGAATAGACGGTTGTAGCGAAAATAAGAAAAGGGTTGAGACTAATACAGCTCCTTCACAGTATTAAGGAACATAAATAGTGCAAAAAGAAGAAAGAAAAAGCATTAAATTTAGATGAGTAGAGAGCATTTCATGTCCCACTTTCGACAGAGTACTAATTATAACGATGATGATTTCACATATCATCAGGAAGAAAATCGGGGATGTTACCTACAAAATAGGCTCTGGCCGATTACCTTTCAACATCCTTTCCCCCTCTCTGCCCCGGCCTGAGATACCTAAAGATCATAAATGTTTCTAGAAAAGGATGTAGCCATGCATGAATGCAAGTATCATTCTTTACAGAGAGGTAAATAATGTGATGGTTGATGACCGAAATCAGAGATTGAGCTGAAACAGGAATATAATATCTACTTGTTTGCTCTGTAACCTGTCAGTTTTCGAAGTTATGGAGTACGATGTGATTTCTTAAATAATAATAATAATAGTTGGGGTACACAATATTCCACAATGTTTTATTAACAGACTATCTGACATTCAGTTCTTTCATTTTATGTAAGAAATCTTACGAAAAAAAACACCCATGCGATACATAGCTCACTCCCTTTGAGAAAACTACTGGTGGAATTCAAGGTAGGTGGATGAGGAGAAAGGTAGGTCCAGTTCGCTGCTTTGCTGGAATTGGCTGAGAGCGCGTGACGTCATCTGATTAGCAAGCAGCGATACTGTCGGATGCGCAGCATTGAATGTATAGCTCTCGCAACAATTTGAAGTTAAATGCTTGAATAAAATAATTAAACGAATACACTCCAAGCTTTAAAAATTCGACCAGAAATAATATTTTAAAGGTTTCCTGCTCTTATATATGAGCTGTTAGTGATTTTATCTACGTCACTATTCAGATTAAAAATTCTGCAATTATGAAGTTTCTGGTAACTTCTCAAAAGCTCGGTTACAAAAGAAGTACATTGAAAACATCTCAATTTCAAATACTCCAGGTTTCTCGGTTATAGTTTCGGTTAAACCTATTTTTCATATTATGTAACTGTTATAAATTTTAACAGCGGTGGGTTTAATTAATTGTCCGTAATTGTTTTTTTTTTTCAATTGTGTCGATGTTTTGAGTTCACTTATGGCCTTTTGGCAACTTTGGTTCAGGCAGCGATGTGATAGGTCGAGGGTGGGGAATGTATCGGCCATGGCTTTGCTTAAAGTACCATCCCGGTATTTACATGGTGAAACACATACTCAGGATGGTCGGCCGCGGGGTTCGAACTCTCATGCCTATCCATTGCCCACGAAACTACCGCCTAGACCATGAGAGCTGACTAGCAAAAGTTAACCCA
>JAGDQP010007078.1:10580-69052 GCA_022664845.1 Lepisma saccharinum
TATATATATATATATATAAGAACTCAATGCTTGAAATTTTGAATTTTATTTATTGCCTTTAGGCATCTAAGGCTCAGGCCGACTTCAATGGTTGGAAACAATAAATTACAGGGAAAAGGTGGAAATTAAGAAACTCCTTTCTATTTCTTACCTGATCCACAAATGTACTGCGTTGCCTTTTCCCAAGAAATTGTACTTTTATATCTTAAAAACCAAAAGCATTAACGTAATTGCAAGTGGTAGTATTATCGAATGGGTTCAAGTGTATTATATCATGTAAATAACTGTAAATATGTTAAAAGAAATATTGGGTAAATTTTAATATAGCAATATTCATTATTTGCTTATACATATTTTTATGAAAGTTAATTGTAGCTTTGCTTTAGTTTTATTTGTTTAAAAGTGTACTCTTATTTTCATGACATAAAGGGAATGGGGCATGAATATTTGTAAGCAATTGTGTCAAAATCTCATGTCAATTTCTTTTTTCGCAGAACAATGCTGTTTGAAAATAAAAGCAACCTGAAATATAGTGTCGAAAATATTACAAATTGTAGTTATTAATGGAATTTACACATTACGCAATTTTATTGCTAGTTTACTCAGTACTCTTCTTCAATCACGACACAAATGGTCATAAATAGTAATGGTTGACATGACGGTGCACAAATAGAAGAATCAAAATACTTTCTTATTTATAATAAAATGTGATGACTCCTATTCTTTCCATTTTTAATTTTCTTAGGGCATAAGCCTACACACAGCTACTGTTACTTCTTCCATTGTAACTCATGGATTTTAGAAGTTTTCACTTATACTTCTCGGAAAGTGAGTACTCTTGCAGACCATATGATAAAATAAGAGGACTCACATTATGTTAAATGCAGTCTTGTTACTCAATTTCTTCACGTACTTTGAATATTTACATATATAATATTGAAGGAGAGAAGTTGGGAGATTCATTCCGCATACTGAGAGTTTTCATGCCAAGACAGGCTGATAAATGAAAAGTTTATTTCCAACACTGACAAAGAAACACTGATATAAGAAAAGTATAAAGAAATGTTCAATTTGCGGAATTTTAGCGGAAAAGAATATTTCCATAAAAGGACTGAGATAAAATAAGTTATAAAGTGGTTAATCATTTTATTAAATTCTTGATAATCGTTGTCATGACCAATTATTTTACTCTTATCGCATTAGCTCACGTCTGTAATTTATTCCAATATGCGAAAAGTATTAAACAATGAAGATTAATGGCAGCGACATCAACCTTTCAGTTTACAAGAAACAATTTCCAGTAAGCCGTTGAATATACCAAAAATAGAACTTTATATGCACTTTTAAAAGTTTCAATAAAAAACATTAATAAGGCGTGAGACTATTTGTGCACCTGTTTCGAATATCGGATCAATCTTATAGGAAATTATATGTTTATAGTACTTAACAAGTACAGCAAACCGCATTTTTCTGTGTTACAAAGCATTCTGATCACAATAAAAAGGTTGTTTTAATTAGTACTTGGGCAATTTAGAGATAGAATTCACATCTTTTCAAACCCTTTATTTCAATTTCATTGGGTGATATGCTTGCTTATCTCATGATAAGTGACTATGGTTTCTTGAGTTACGGCTTTTCTTTCCAAACACACTTATTTCAATTTATTTTGAAAAGTATACTCAAACATATTCAAATTATAATTTATTAACTCTTTTATTTTTCTAAAACTATTAAAGAAAATATTACGTGTTGATAGCTGTCAATATCTTTCCTTTGAAATTAAAAAATGGAAAGCAGTTTAGATAAACATTTCAAATGGAATGCATTTCTTTTCGGTATCAAACATTTCTTTCAATTGCTGAAGTATGTAAACCTGTTAATATTACAAAAGCATCATTAAATTTGTTGAACTTATCTCGTTGGTAATACTTCCCAACTGTCAAAGTATACGCCATTGGTAAACGGTGAATCTAAATAGTGATTTAGTTTCTTTCTAATAAAAGTGTCTACTGTTGTTTTACAGCGGGAGTAATTGTTTGGAGAGTTAAGCCGCAACTTAAAAAAATATTTTACATTCTGGTAAGCATTATTTGAGAACTACTTAAATGAAACCACAATATATTCTCATACTGATCTACATTCCAGACGTTTTACAACCTGTATCACTGCAGTGTAACTTCAAGTATTTTGATCACAAAGAAACTGTTCAAGTGTCTATGATTTTTGAACATTTTAATAAAGGATTAGCTGCAAACTATTTAATTAAATTTTCGTCAAACCATCGTTGAAAAGGTATAGCGCAGTATTTCTAGCGACGGAAATATGTTGTGGTTTCATTTGTTTCATGTGAAAACTTAGTAGTTCTAGTTCTTACAATGTGGGTTCATAGAACCTACTCTAACTGACGTTTCTTCTGTATAAAGCATGTACGGAAAGGTGATTATCTTTCTATTTAGTAGTTTTGGAATAGATGCTATGAATTTCAACGACACACACAATTGCCTAATCAGCAACCATTTCCACAGGTGGTCCCTTACGACGTTCAAGCATAGTGTCTTGGACATAATCATAGTTGATATTCTAAATTTGGCAAGTAACTACTATAGCAAGACTTTTCTCTTTTTTGTATAGCTGTGGTTCGCGATGATCTAGTTGCCAAGTTGATGAAAATACACCATCGCCATCAGTTAGGATAGTAAGGAAAATATTTTTCTTCTTTTTTTAATTAAAAAAGCAATGAGCAGTAATTTAAAACAGTAATTACAAGAAACATGCTGCAAATGCATAAACAACCGAAATACTACAAGCACGTACTTTTGCACGTTTCCTGTAATGATGTAGATATTATTCATTTAGTTTTTGGATTTTCTTAAATAGCATGAAAACAGCGTTTTACAAAGAGATATGCTTTTGCTTTCTTATTGTCATTGATCAGTTCGATTTAAAATGTAGTTCAGCCAACTAAAAATGTTCATTTCGTGTCACATTTTTTTAAATATTAAGGGCATTATGCTTTCAATGTATTCAATTTGTAACTTTGTAAATTTTAGTAAGGAACAAAGATAATAGATTTCTGAATATTTCTGCTTTCGAATGTATTGCAACAACAATCGTCCTAGATAGTTTAAAGCCTCGTATGTTAATTGAAACTTCACTCGCTCCCACACACGAAATCAATTCGTGCTTATCTGAACGTAATAAAATTACGGACATACTCATGATTGTGACGATGAGTGTTTTAAGTTACCACATAAGCAGACGTAAATCAACTCAAATGAAATGATTGGTGGAAACCCTTTCGTTGAAACATTTATGACACGTCCTAAGTCCTACAATTCTGGAAACATTCTTAACATACTGGGTTTTGTGCTATCAGAGACGAAATTATGTTTGCTATAATATAAAATATATACTTATTTCCTAACTTTGGTTGTAGTTTCAGTCTTACTAACATTTGTAGTTGCTAAATAACAATTACTTATCAACTAATACATTAATAATTCCTGCAATACGTTTTCATTTTGTACATATTGGATTTTAATTTTCATTTACAGGTCTATACACCACGCAACAACTTGCAAGTTAGCAAATGGTTTGGTGAATGGGTTGTAGAAAACAGCCATTCAGCAGCACAGCAACATTTCAGTGAATAGAAAAGAGACATATATCGCAGTGTTTCCCGCCGCTACAGTGAGTCAAGACTATTCTCAACTCAAGGCAAAGCCCAGTACCGAATGAACATTCCAAAAGTTTTCAGTGTTCTTCACTCATGTATAAATCACATAAACAGGCATTCCAGTGATCATAGAGTGCAGCTATCCTGAACAACCGAAACTAAAGTGCAAGTGTTATTGTGTGCACTATCATAGCGACATTATTACCTTTTGATTTAACAGTGCAGAACTATCCTCTTCAGTAAAACATGCATAGGACAGGCAGAACTTACACGTTGCATGAAGATGAACAAACAGAGATAACTAAGGATATTCATAGGTTCAGGCACATATACTGTCGAATCTTCAGATAACTTTCCGAAAAGTAGAGTAGAACAAAACAAACGAAACACAACGCTCATATTTATGCACACAAGGTACATTCAAGATGTTCGTAGTGTTCACCTTGATGACTCAGTGGGACTACTCAGGAGGATGTAAACGGATAAGAAATGATGAACAAGACTTCGTCTGCAGCATAGTTTCTTCTGGTTCCAGTTAAGACACATTATCGTAATACATTTAACTTGGATAGTACTCGCGTAATCGTCTAGTTTTACGTGGTTCTAGAATGTTCAAATTTTCTTATGGTCATCGTCTCTATACTTTTATAACTCTCTCTCCTTAAATTCACTTTGCTTTGTCGCCAAGGCTTAAAGCATTTAAGAGAATAATCTTGTTTCATTTATACTGATGTAAATTCAATTATCAAAAACAGAACTTTAGATATTTTTTATGTTTGAACTTCACAACATGATTCTTCATAAGACGATGAAGTAACAAGAGTATTCTCTCCAAACATTATGTTTGTAATATGTTGTTGCAGAAGGAATGGAAACAGTTTTAAACTGAATTTTAAGCGTGGACTTTGCTTTGTGTGTTTAATATGAGTCTTTGTTGTTGTAGTCTTAAATGAATATACGTATCAGCAATAACAAAGTTACCAATGCATTATACCAAGTGCTTTTAGATTGTAGACAATTTCATTTGCACATTTTAATACTTCCTTCTGAACTACGCTAGTAATCAAGTGCCTTTCTCATTTTTAATTCTAAGTTAATAGTAACATCAAATAATTACAGTTTCTTTTATTAGTAATCTATCAAACTATTCATAAAGCTCCCAGAAAAGTACGACATATCCGTTTTTATCAAATAGCGATTTATTTTTCAGTATCCTAGTTTTGTTGTGTGGTAATTAAAATGGACCCAAAGTGTAATTTTAAAATTGTATACGTGAATTTTTATCTTGTAAATACATAAATAGAAAATATAATTAAATATATTTATGCTTCGTACCTGCTAAGTAGTTAAAAGAAAAGTACTGAAATTGTGACATATATTTGAGAGTTCTTTTTACCCCAATGTTCTTCGTTAAAGATTTGGAGAAACGATTCTGGAAATAGAGAAAATTGAATGAATTTTAATCATAATATTTCATCAAACATGACTTCTTAATTGGCACAACATTAATTTCAATGTAGTCATAGTGGTGATATTTCCTGTACATAAAATATATAATAACAATGGTTTAACGTTTGTCATGTTAATAGGAAAATCAGCAGACTGTTGAAGAGACTGAAAAAATGTGTCGATTAATGATGCAAAGGGAACTGATATCTGCATAATTAACAGAATAATACATACGTAATGATACAAAGATATAAAATAGATTTTTATATTTGAAAAGAAGTACTCAGAATCACATATTTAATGTTAAATACAGACGTGTCTTGTTATAACTTCAATATATATATGCAAATGAATTGTGATGTGTGAAAATAGCTCTAAAATCCAATAACATATGTCACATATTTATTTCAAATTTTATGCTCTCAATACACGAGGCAGATTTATTCTAAAATTAATAAATTAACCACAGATATAATCTTTATTTTCATGTTGTTCTAGTCGATTATGATGAAACATAGTTTCTCTGCTGTAAAATTGAGTATAAACTTAACAAGGCGCGACTGTAAACTATAAGAAGTGACGAATTCTTAATAGCGTGTATTTTAGTCCTCGATGTCTAAGATATAATTTGTATTTAGTTTAAGTTACACGCTACATCTGAATGGTTTTGAATTTAAGAATAGCTCTATAATGAAGAAAACCTTTCATCGTTTCTCTGTGTATATAGCAAAACGCTTTTTCTTTTCTCACACTTTCCCTCGCTCCACACGTAAAGAAAGTTAAAATTTGTGTATAAAACGAATTACATTGTTTTTCCTTTGACGGCCGACTAATGTTCAATACATACGTGAGTTAGATTTTACAGATCTATAGATGTGCTAACATATATTTCGTGTAGAGTGCCATATATTCGTACATGAAAGAGTTTTCTATTCTGATCAGCTTACTTTGTTGGTAGAATGGTAATTTTATATAACAATATATAAATAAATAAATAAATAAAAAAGAGAGTAAAATATTGTTGAGATCTATTAAAAAGTATAAAGAAAATAATATTGTATATGTATATTTTTAGCAAACTTATTTGTTCAATGATTACATGTTGCCAGTGAAAACAATAATTTTATTTATTTGTTGCAAAGCTTAGCCTGTATTCTTATTTTTTTTAAAAACAAATGTAATATGTTTCTGTATTGCTGCCTAGCAAAATGTAGTAAATAAAATATCTAATTAAAATCGCTATCTTTTTTTCACTGTTGTTAAATATATGAATCTGCCAGAATCATTGTAGATAAGTTACTACAAGAAGAAAGGATATTTGATATTTATTTATTTTAGATTTTTGTAGAAGCTTTATACATGATTATACATTATGTCTTTGCTTAGTTTTCCTTTTTGACTAAAGGAAAGAAAGTACAATTTATGAGAAAATAAAGATTGAGTTAATTTTTATGTGATGAGCCTTAATAACACAAAATGCGGATATTTGAAAATAAATCTATTGAGAAATTTTCAATATTTTCTTGATACGCAGGAAGAAAATGTATAATGTAATATATCTAGAATGATCAATTACATTTCAAATTTTCAGATGTCTATGTTTCTTATTTCACTTCGTAATTCAGATACACAAATTATACTCTATACCAAGGTTGATAAAAAACATGTTTTTCATCCAAAAAACATGTTTAAAACATGTTTTTTGTTTTAAACATGTTTCTTATAGACTGCGAAAAAACGTGTTTAGAACGTTTTAATCGTTTTCTTTCTTTTTTTTTTAAAGAAAAAGGTACGGATTATGATAGGTACTCCATCTGCAGTAGCCTCTATAACGTTTCAATCGCGCTTTCGGTTTATTCATAAACACTCACTAGAAATTGTAGATTCTATTTAACCAAATTTGATGAAATTTGCTATTTATTCAAATTCAATGACAAAGCTATTTTTTATATAAAAGGTAAAGGTATACCCGGTGCAATGCGTACGCCCCGTGAACGGCGCATGGTGGATGTAGAAGTAGATCTCCACATATTCTCGACCAACGGCACGAAGTCAGTTGGGTAGTTAGTCCCAGGCTCGGCTGCCATTAGCTCCCAAAGTGCCCAGGAATACAAAGGACATTGTGGTACTCAATTTCATAGGAGGCTGAGTATACCTCAGAGTGCCAGGCATGGGAACACTGAAGGAAAGTTTTCCGATGGCATGGCCGGGATTTGAATTACACTTCTTAAAATGTTCTTTTATTCGGGCAACAAGGCCTGACATTTCCTTTTTACACAGTCTGTATTTAGCTTTTACTGTTTTAATATTTTCAGAAGGATTAGCTCTAATAAAGTATAACCAGATTAAATCCTTATTTTCTCTTCTTGCGCACCCCATTGATAATGAGTCTATAAAGGAACAGTAAAGAAGCAAAGTACCTATTAAGTTCTACCATCCGACATAAATAAATTGTAAGGGAGCTAGGGGGACCCCCACGTGCACCCCTTATCCATCGGGATCATTTTTTTTATTCTTTAAGGTCTAAATAAAATTTATAGCGATATTTTCAAAAAAAGAAAACTGGTTTTAGACCATCACGGCGGCCATTTTTGGTCGAAAATTGGTCAATAGACTATTTGTCACAATTATTTTCTGTTGGTCAAAAGGATACTTTTTCACAATTATTTTCTATGAAACCCCACGTACACCCTCTGATCCTTCAAACTAACTTTATATTACTCTTTATTGTCTAAATAAAATTTATAGCCATATTTCCAGAAAATAAAAGTGGCTTTAGACCATAATGGCGCTCATTTTTGGTCGATACTTGTTCAAAATTTATTTTTTGCAATATATTTCAAAGAACCCCCCACATACACCACCTGATCTTTCGGAACAAATTGCATATTATTCCTTATTGTATCAATAAAATTTATAGCAATGTTCCCCACAAAAATAAAATTTACTTTTTACCAAAATGGTGGAAAAATTGTCAAAGGCGTATTTTACTTTGCTTCAGGTTTCAAAAAGTACTTGAATTGTTTAAAGAAAATATTTAAAACTTCAATTAAACCTCAAAATCGACACTGTGTTATTACTTTTGCCCACAGAAATGGTAATTATACGATAAACAACCCCCAAGATTGGGAGTCTGAACGCCCGAACATGGGGAACAAAAATGGAAGCTTATAAAGTGGGTTGCATGAAGTATCAAATGAAAACATTTTTTTGATGTGAATATCAATATGAGTTATTTTCTTTAAAAAGGAACTTTAGGCATAGCAAAAATTAAACTGCTTAAAAACCAAAATTGTGTTCATTTTCGGTTGAAAATTGTTGAAGCCCTTTTTCTTGACTATTTTTAAAAGAAAAAGAAAGGGAACTTTCACGTTGAGACAAAAAGAAAAAAAAAGAAAAAAACTATTACTCCGATTTGAAAACCGTCAGTTTGTTACTTATTTTGGCCTCAATAAATGGTAATTATATCATAACTCTCCCCCCTCAAAATGGGGGACCTGGAGGCCAGAAAAGGGCCCCTGAAAAATGAAGATTTTCTTAAGTGTGTCATTTTATGGGGCATAATATGAAATAACTTTTTCGACTCTATACGAATATGATTATGTTTTTCACAAAAGGATTTTAAGGATTCCATATTTATACTAAAATGAAACTGCTAAAATAAAAACAAAAAATGGTGACCATTTTTTTATACTGAGCAGTTTCATTTTTTCTATAAACTTGAAATCCCTAAAAAAAAATTCTAAATAAAGTAATTCATATTCTGTCGGAAATCTACTTATTTGATACCTCATATGACGTACTCATAAACTTCATCTATCGGTCCTCGAGGTTCCCCACTCCTTCTCCAGGCCAAGAGGTTCTTGATGTTTAGGAGCCGTTATCGCAAATCACCATTTCTTTGGGCCAAAAACAAGTAACGCAGTATCGGTTTTGAAGTTTCAGTGAATTTTATCTTTTTCCTTCAACATAAGGTCTATTTTCTTGAACATAGACAACTCTGTTTCTTTAGAAAAGAGATTTTGACCCATTTTCGATTGAAAATGGCCACAATTTTGTTTATAAGCTGTTTCATTTTTGTTAAAATTTTGCTATAAATTTTGCTTAATTTTTCTGAAGAAAATTTAAATTTATATTCAGTAGGAAAAATCCCTTCATTTAATACCCCACACAATTTACTTTATATTTTTTCCCAGACTTCCATTTTTGGGGGACTTTTATCGTATAACTAACATTACTTTAGGTGAAGACGTTGTGCCGGTTTTGAAGTTGAAGTGCATTTTAATATTTTATTTCAACTCAAATGCTTTTAAAAAAGGAAAAAAAGAAGGATGATCGTCTTTGACCAATTTTCGATCAGAAATGACTGCCATTTTGGTCTAAAATCAGGTTTCCTTTTTAGGAACATAGCCCTAGATTTCATTTATACCATATGGAATAATATAAAATTGGTCACGAAAAATCAGGAAGTGTAGCCTACGGTGGGGCTCATAGAAAATAATTATGAAAAATATTCTTTTGACCTGTTTTCGACCAAAATTGACCGCCATTATGGTCTAAAAGCAGTTTTATTTTGTGAGAACATGGTTATAAATTTGATTTAGACAATAAGAAATAAAATTGGTCTCGATGGGTCAGGGGTTCACACGGGGCTCATAGAAAATAATTTTGAAAAATAGCATTTCGATGAATATCTATAAATTTTATTTATACTCTAAAGAAAGAAAAATGGTCCCGATGGATCAGGGGGGAGGGGGAGGATGGTTCACGCGGAGTCAGTCCTCCTGGTTCCCCGACTTAAATTCCAAGCACCGAATAAGAAATGATTATCAAATCTGCACACTTACTCACTACTGTCCCTTTCCTCATAAGCATAAAAAACAGATAAAGCAATGTAATCATAGAAGCAAATACATGCCCATGAAGTTTTCTTCTCCTGGCAGTTTCTCACAATAAATAAAAAAAGGAAGAATTGAAATATGAACCTCTTGTTCCATGTTATTGATAGCAAATTAATATTTCCTGCTTCTAGCATCGAAACGATAAAGAACAAACAGAACAATGCATTTTATATCAGCCTGTAGGCTTGCGACGCCATAATACTGATTATTTTGGAAACTAGCATTCACACGGGACAAATTGCATGTTTTTTTTTCGGTAAATATAAACCTAACTCTCGTATTCTTAAAAATAATACGATTCTTTCGAGAAAAAAAAATAACATAAACATGTTTTAAACACGGCTTAAAAGGGCTTATACACAGAAAGAAAATATAGTTTAAAACAAATGTTCAAAATGTTTTAAAAAAATTGCTTAAAACAGCTGTTTAAAACATTTTGTTTTAAACATTCCAACCCTACTGTATGCTATACTCTATTACAAAAAGCAGAAGATATAGCGATTTTCGTATTACGTGTACTAGATTTACATCAGATAAGTAGACGCAGGTCATATTTCTATTGTATAAAAGCTTTACAATTAATTCTCTAGTTTCATTGGCACTCGCAAAGTCAAAAGGATCCAAAATATGGTCAAATCGACCATCTTAACTTTCTTCCCTTCTTCCACCTGGCAAATGGTAAATTGAACTTTAATAGAGTCTTGGACTGTTTAGTTCCTCATTCTTTAGTTGTTTGGCTGTTTCCCAAAACACCTGATTCATCAATACTTGCGGCAGACTCAGGCTTAGTCTAGTATAAAAATATGTCAGTAAAGAAATGCTTTCCGTACGTGGGAAGTTGTGGACTGTTTCATATACATTGAACAATTATCTTTCAAACAAAAACTAAGCTTTCACGGCCCGATTTAAATACACAATTTATTAATGAATTAACTTATTACATTCTCATTTTTTACACATCACACAACGGTTTGACTACGTGTATAAATAGCTAGATATAATGAAATACCACAACTAGCATATCAACAAAACAGACTTTATATTGATACCCATCTGACAAAACTTGGTTTACGACTGGCAATACAAACAAACACCTATTATTTTACTAACACGGTTGAGATTTCAATATGTCACTGCCAAGTGCCAAAGCACATCTTTATAAAATATAGAATTATATAGGCTTATAAAATATAGGCTTATAAAATTAAGCTTTCAGATACTCCACTCTGTGACTGTTCACCAACTCAATTAGAAGAATACCAGTCATCTGATCTTCCAATGTCCTATATATTGACAAGGGAGAAAGCAACTATTAAATATATTATATAAACTATATCACACCTTCTCCATCGCTATTGAATTCTTAACTAGCAAAAATAATATAAAAAATAAGATATATTTTGCTCCAATTTTTTCACTTAAACAATATTTAAATCTAAGATCAAAATATTGACTCATCAGCTCTCATTCCATACTGGTGTTTAATATCAACTTTCAATGTTATGTTCAAACATATCCAAATTCTTAAAATAAGATTAAGTCTACATTGAAATCAGATCTCTTGGTATATCTTATTTACTTAACTTTCATGTACATTGAAAATTCTATTTTATATAATTCTACTTTAACACAATAACCTTCAAATTATTGTACAAGTTGCAGCTGGACCATGTAAAATCAAAGAAAAAAATAGAGTATCTTCATAGGAACTTAATTTAAAATATTTAAGATACTTTCAAATTTCAATGTAAATATTCCTTTTCAATTTTAACTAGTTGACAAGTGATAAAAAATATCAGCAAGATGAATTAGGTACTATTCTAGTCCTTTGTAAATTCAAAAATACTAACACAACTATCATCTACCTCTCTCTATTATTTAAACAAGAAAACAAGACATTTTTCCATTCATGATTTAAACTTCCGCATTCGTTTTCGTTCACGATCTGACAACAATAAGAGTTCAAAAATTAGAACAAATACACAAATAAATAATTCTGTTAACAGTACACTTGACCAGTAGCGGCGCAAGGCAATATGGGGCCTTGGGCAAGTGAATTTGATTGAGGCTCTTTCGAGAACACAATCGTACGCGCAATGTTTTCTATTGGCCATAATATCCTACTTCCCCGTTATTCCGAGCCCCTCACTGGCCAAGACGGAGAACTTCCCGTTCACTCGTTATAACCTATGCATGATAATGAATATTAAAATTGTGGAGAGTCATGCTTTTCAACCATCCGACTACAGGCAAGCGCACAAGTAAGAGTCCTGAGACGGTATAGTTGACCACCATTGAGGTGCTCTACTGATTTATCTTAACGAGGAATTATTCACGTGTGGAGACCGGCACACCGTTGGACGACCCCCATCCCCACCAAATAAAACCTGTGAAATTAATACCGATACCGCCTGAACACTGAGGAAATACTGGTTGAATCTTGGTCAGGTGCTTATAGGTGTGCTATATGCTTCACATTCACGTAGTATATACGTGATATAGCATGTTTCATCTTAACGAAAGCGCTAAAAACAGCTGTTTAACGGGTTGCTTATATCACATGAAACTTCTTCATAAGTTCTGCTAACGTGAGGTAAATTAACCCTAGATTGCTAAACTGGTTTGTACCAAACGTTATTACTAAGGCGTAGCCTGACAGACTACTTAAAAAAATAAAAAATACAAATAATAACTTATTTTAATTAATTTTACATAGTTTATAAACTTTAAAGCAACATTTAAAGAGTTTTGTATGACATATCTAGTTTACTTGACATTTACAACAGCTACTAGCTTGATGATCCCAACACATTGCTTCAGCATGTCGCGTAGTCTGTCAGACGACGCCTTCGTCCACTATACTACGTCAGAAAAGTTGAAGGTGACGCAAACACTAAACTGTAGTCTACTAAAAGACGCGAATTAAAATGACACAGAAAGAAAGCGACTAGGAAGACAACTACCCTTCACCTTCATTGCCTATTCACACACTGAAGGTACACGGAGTATGATAGGCGTGGAACTAGTGGAAGGGGATGGGAGAGATTTCAGCACTACTCGTGTAGTCTGTCAGACTACGGTTTAGTAATCTAGAGTTAAACGGGTCAATGAGGTTTCCCCAGGTACAAAACAAACAATGTTTCTTCGAGAAGATTTTATTCGGGGAGCTCGTGGGGGACTCACGTAAATTATAAATAATGTATGTACTTCCTTAGTTACCCTCAAAAGTAACATGAACAATATGTGCTTTTATATAGCTACGTATTTCAGTATACGTATGTTTAATACAAGTGAAAGAAACTGAAAATAAATGCTGTTGATAATACTAAGACTAGCTTGCTTGTTTTTAAAGCAAATGCAATTTCTAAGTATTGAATAAAAATAATTATCAACACTATTAATAAAATACCAGAAACGTACTTTAAATCATGCCAAAAACAATATAACAAAAATGTGGAAATAGTAGCTATATAGTAACTATATAGATATGTCAAAGCCACAGAAATTAGCAATTATCTTTGCAGGCGTCAATTTCCAAACGGGTTCTTCTCCAGGCACAATAAATGTTAGGAAATTAGAGTTCTAATGTACTTCTAATTTTTAAACGCTAGGGAAAATTGGCAGGCAACTTAAAAATAGTTGAAGGTAGTAGTTTACCAATATTTTACTTTTGCAAAATAATATTGAAAAAGATATATAGGGGAAAGTAGTACACAGTGAATCATGGTACAGTGCATCGGAAGTCCTTATTCGTTTGTTTGGTGAGCGGCCTCGGGTAGAACGTGTCAGTTGTCACCTTTCCTCGCTCGTCAGTTGTGAGTATAATGTCAAGAAAGATGCTTGTCTTAGTTCTGAATTTGAGTGAAAAATTCATTTTTCATGTGCTGAAGTAAAAAATAGACTAGTAGAACTGAATAACTTCCAAGAGGAAATCGTCTCGAAAGTTACAATCTTACTAACTGGAGAGGTAGGTAAGAATTAGAGTCTAAAAGTGATATTTTGTAGTCAATTGTGAACGTTCTCTTAAAGTTTTTTTGGTCGTGGAAGGATGATTACGTCAATAGATACTAGTACACAGTGGATCACGTTGGTGTGGTGCACAGTGGACCGATCCACTGTGTACCTGATCGTAATCGCAGGAGTTAAATGAAACGTCATTTTCCGATTTATTCCTTGTCCAAGCATCATAATGATTAACACAAAAGCTTCTTGTACATTATCGTCTGTTAACGGCAAGGAAATTTTGCAGCTGTGAGTAACTTACAGTAGTAGAGATGATTACGTTTAGGAAGATATGTTTTTTTTATAAAAAGAAAAATATAAAAAGTGTATTTAAGTGTGAATGTTGTTTCTGTCCTTTACTTTTTTATAACATTGAAATGCATTCGGAGACATTTGGAATCGTAATACCTTACTAATGTGTTAAGAAATGGCGAAACGAATTTAGTAATATCAAAATCACAATTCTCAATTGTATGGGCGCCTCAATTATGTTATTTGAACGCTAGAGTATTTGTATATTACGGGACTCTTGTATTCCTGTTACAAGGTATAGATTAAGGAAAATAGGCTACAACGAACACGTTTCAATGAGAGAAAGTGTAAAGTAAGAGGAGGATAAATCACATATTCAATTAGAAATGTGGCTAAATTGAGGAACATACAACTTCACTTAGATACATATCCAAATGAAAGAGAGCATCAGGTAACAATTTTAAAATGGAACCTAATTATTCTGTCCAACAAATATTCTCATCAGAGTGCGAACATTTACTTGCAGAATATTTGAAAACATATAACAAAATGAGTTACGGCATTTAAATCGTTGCTTTGAGACGTTTGGCATATGAAATGGCCAACTAAGCAATATTAAGATACCTACATTTTGGGAAAGAGCAAAAACTGCTGGACTGAAGTAGATTAGAAGTTTTCTTCGACGTAAGAGAGCTCAGTATTCGAAAGCCAGAGCCCTGCAGTTTTTAAAGATTAATGCCATTTAATAAGAAGAATGGTGAGATATTATTTAGTAACTCATATTATCTGTGTGCGAAATATCCCAAATTATGCGATGGCACACGTACTTTTAACTTAGATGCGACAGAACCTACAACAGTTCAAACTTCATCAAACACCGAAGAAAAATAATTGCTGGGAAGAGAGTGCAGCAACTAAATCAATACACAAGTGGCGCGAAAGTAGTTCTCTTTGCAATATCTGAAGAAATTAAAGGTGTAGGTCTGGATTACAAATAATGACAGACTAACTCATATCCAAGCTAAGGCAACTGAATCTATTCTATACAATGATAACCAATACTTCTGGAGTCAGGGTCGACTCGTCCATATAGGCAAGCTAGGCGGCTGCCTAGGGCGCTAGATTTTTTTTAATGGAAGGGCGGAAAATTTAGGATTTTTTAACGTATGGTTTACAAGCATTAATTATTAAAACTTGCTTACTTCAGAGCCCCACACGTTTATGAAGAAGTTGTACTTGTAGATCATGAAGGGCGGATGGTATTTTTTTTTGTTAGTTGTCATTGTACTTGTAAAATGGGATAGTAACTATTTGGCAGTTTGGCAAACTTGCACTTCCCAGAGTCCCATTCCTTTGCGCTTGCGCTGCGATATCACTAATAGAAATGTACACCATGAAATAGATGGCGTATGAAATAGATGATATTAGTGCGAAGAGGAATGTTCAGTGGATACGTGGAACATAAAAGATCCACTGTAAAGCAAGAATTAATAATGTAGGAGGAGCTAGGAAATAAGGGTACCCCCGACCCCGTCCGCTACGTTTTTGAATTGTTTTACAGTACAGTTCTGTAGAATAAATAATTACGGGTTCATAATTGAAAAATATTCTGGAAAGACCAGTGCGTTGAAAAGAATTTGTATTACCTGATTATCAGCTGTCTGAATTTGCATATACATTCATAGTGTATTATATCACGGTGTCACGGTACCTACCATACCCAAAGTTGTCTTCTATTTAGGGTAAGCCTGGTTGAATATTCGCTCTAAAAACTGTAAATAGATCTGTCTACTAGATTTGGTATCACTATCAGCATGTTCAAGAGAAGCTGTTCGTAGCTGATATCACTGAAAAATACCTAAGTTAATCCAAGGAGGCAGTTAGCTTAGGTTAGATCGACGGTCCTGCTATCAATTTCTCCATTCGAAATGACCACCTTCCCCCTTTCCTCTCCTTTTCTTCTTTTGATTTCTTTGCTATCATAGAAATCCATGATAGTAAAATCCTTTTCTGGCAAATCAGACTACGTAATCACTTCCCCATTACTCGTTTCAATCTTAATGTAACCTCCATCACTATCATCTTCCAAGGGATATTCAGCCTCCATTACCTCGCTTCCCCTCTATTCTTCCGGGAGTGAGTACCCATCTTCTATTCTACTGAGGTAGTCCACATATTGCCGCCTTCCCACCAAATGACGAAGATGAACTTGGTACTTCAAAATTCTATTTAGGCACCTCTGGTAAATATTTGGTATTTGTCTACTTGGGAGGATTGGAAAGAGAGCGCTATGGTCTGTATATACGAATATACGTGATGAAGAGACAAGAAAATACTTCTCAAAATACTCCAATCCTATCAGAACAGCAAAGAGTTCGCGCTTGGTGTTTTCGTGGAGAGTCTGTGCCTGAGTAAGCTTCTTACTAGTGATGAATACAACAAGTAGTTTTCTCCCTTCTCCCCTCTGACACACGGTTATCCCGACCGCAATTTGACTTGCGTCGACAAACAGATAGAAGTCTTTGTTAAGGTTAGGTAAAAGCAACCTCTGTTCTTTAGCTAATCTATCTCTAAGGAGTAAATATGTTGATTCACAATCTGGGGACAACGAGGCTTTCCATTCTTTTTCACCAAATTTGAAATAGGTTCATTAATTTCGACATATCTGGGATAAACTGCCTGAAGAAATTTGCATAGCCCATTAGCCGCTGTACCTGCTTCCTATTCTTTGGTATTTCAAGTTGATTTGGAATTAGCCTTCTTTCCTCAGTACTGCTCCACTTTCCTTCTTAAAATTTAAAAACCAGGTATTCAAATTCGTGTTTCGAGAGCTGAAGATTGTCTGGACGTATGGCTACATTTGCCTTTTTCATTCTCTCGAGAACATATTTGAGAATATCATAATGCTCTTCTTCTGTTTCCTAGGTGATCCCGAGATCATTATAATATTATTTTTCAATTCAGCAAAGAGCAAGATTTTTTGATATTCACTTTCCTTTTATTTCAATCTCAAAGGATATACACAACTTTTATGTATGAAAAGTATACATAGATAGTATTTTTAACAACTTCAAGTTTCTACATAGAATTTTTTTGAAATGTTTCACTATTTTATTCTTTCACACGTTCAAGTAAATATGTATGCACTTTTACTTTTTCAGCAACTTCAAATTTCTTCAAAGAATCACACAGTTTTAAATGTTTACAATTATTCCCTATCAAGTTCAGCATTAATATCTTTTGCAATTAGTTTCTCCCTGACATCCTTCACTTTAACTGTAAGTAAAATATTTTGATAATATTTTGAAATCACAATATTATCAAAATATTTAAGTTTTAATATATAAACATTAAAAATTTCTAAAAGGTTAATATGATCCTTCAACACTTTCCATGTACGCCTCGTCAAACACTTTTCTTCAGCTAGAGAACGAATGACACAGTCATGTGTGCGTTGATTAGGAACTTTACAAAAACAACTTCCATAAATCAGAGGAAAATTTTGATTTCCGAATTCTCAATGGCTTCGTAAATACACTGTTCATAAATTATATTATTAACACATCGACAAGCATATACAGCTCTTTTTACACATTTAGGACGACAGAGTGCACTATATGTAGATTCAATCATATCTTTACTTTCCTCCTCACTAATATCATAAATCTCATCTTCACTATCTGAAATAAAATCGAGTTCAACATTGGGCGTAGATTCACTATGCGATATAGCAGAACAAGGTGTTTCATTGCTTCCCTCAACTTCCGTCATATTTATAATTGAATAATAATCATCATTATCAGTATCTTATATAAATACCACTTCTAAACTTGACAACAAGGCATTACTAGAAATATTTGGAGATGAAAATTCCTTTTCCGCCAAATTTTCCTCACCATTTGGATCTTCAGAGAAGTGTATGTGGCTTGATAAGTAAATTTGTTTACTTTTTACGACTGACCAAACTGAACGGTAATATTTTAAGTTTTCAAGTCAACTTGTTCTAACTAGATCCAGCTTATTCTAAAAATCGATGAACACGAAGTGGAAAACTGGGTAAATACAAGGTCTTGGTACAGTCCACGTTATGGCCTATATCACACCGAACGCCTGAACCTCCCAAAAATAAGTCCTAGCATGCTCCGCGTGCACCTGCAAGCTTCTTTCTTAACTCCTCTGCCAAACATAAGGCCAATCTTTTGTTTAAAAGGTGATCTTTCCTCCATGTGTAAAACAACTTCTTCCCACCTCCTGAGAGATAGTAGATGCGATACAACTTGTTGTACATTGCTACGAGTTGTCTCATTTCAAAGAAGGAAATTATAATATTTTGCTGGACGTCGATTCATTGTCCATTAAAAAAACATCTTTTCATTCTTTGTTTAAATAAAAAATAATAACTCCTTAGCTGGTCTGTGTATTAAAAATATAAAATTAAAACTTATTTTTCTACTTCACAAAGTGAAACTTTCTTCAGTAACTATTACGTTAAAAAGGTTGAATTGCGATTTAAGTTTGAGTTCTAACTTAATATTAACATTTAAAAAAATTAACGTTGAAAAAATAATCAACGTTACAAAGTTTTAAAGAATAGTTTATTATATTTGAATTCTAACTTAACATTAACGTTTTAAAAATTAATGTTTAAAAACTAATCAATGTTAGAAAAAATTTAAGGAATAGTTTATTATGTTTGAGTTATAAGAAAAAAGTTCAAAATAAGATAACCCAATTTTTGTAACTTAAAATTTAAAATAATGATTTTTAAGATTTTATTTCTTTTTATTGTAGGATATTCATGGAAATTAAGAAAGTTGCAGCTGACAATGCCATACAAGAATATGAGCAGTCCATTGCTAACCTTGAAGAGATAGAGGGATTTATCTTATCTGCTTCCGCTGTTACTACTAGTATTATTACTAATGCTACTGGGGATTACGTTACTGCACTAAATATTGGAGATTCAATTGAAGGAAAGCAACACAATTTATTAAATGATAGCATTGTAATGAATGAAGTTGTTAGTGTACTTTCATCTAATGATAAGCAGCAACCTGTATTTGTTAGAGAAGTCCCCTTTATTTTGTCATTTAATGACAGTATTACAACTGACTTAGGATGGTGTTATTGTTCCCCTACTTATGTGGATGATAATTGTATCTGCAAGGCAATAAGGGAGTGGTATCCTGTAAACCTTCAGGAGGCGTTATTATGTGAGGGATGTCTCTTCAATTATCATCAAGAACAATTCCATGTACGTAAAATGGAAGAAGAAACAATTTTAGGTGTTCGTGCAGTAAGTAGTATTTTAATTGGAGAACGAGCAAGAGGCATATTTGAGCAATATAGTATGCGCCATGAGAATTCAGAAGAGACGAAGAAAATCTTCAATGAAGGGTTTAAATATATTGTAAATAAGGAATCTGAGGAAATTAAAGATCAATTATTAATAAAAGATCGTTTTTAGGTTTCTAATAGTTGAATGCATATACGTAATTTTATACAAATTCTAAATCTTAAGTCAAAAAGTGAATTATGATGTATTAATGTCTATTTAATAAATATAAAGTGAAATATAGATTAATTTACTTCTTATAGAATTTCTTTAAATCATCGGACAATATAATATTTTGTATATTTCTCTGTTTTTTATTTAAGTTAAATAAATATATAGATCACATATTTTCCATTTTCTTTTAGTAAGTTAGTTATTAGTAACATCAATTCTGCGTCGCAAGATTAAAGCGAGAGAACTTGTTTCAATTATCTTAATCATTATTATTATCTTACAAATGTGAACGTAAATAATATGAGTGTGAATTACTATTTCTAGGTTTTAAATATATACATCTAACAATATTTAAGTATAGTTTTTTCTAAAAGTACAACTAAGTATTAAAATTATTTTAACAAACTTTTTATTATTTACTAAATTATTAATAAAACTTCAAAACCAAGTTTCATTTTGTGAACTTAGCATTTAAAGTTTAATAAATAGTAAATTATTTTACTTCTTCAAAACTTCATTTTGCTTATTTTCTTTCTATAACTTATTTATTTTTACTTTTCGAAAGTTTTTAATCATTTACAAACTATTCTTTTCTTGAAATTTTCAAGTTTAATAGATAGTATATCATTTTTACATAATCAAATTTTTATTTCGTTTATTTTCGTTTTGAAACTTGTTTTCACTTAAACAGTTTTTCATTTTAAATTTTTTGAACAGCAAAATTTTACTTCTGTGAAAATTAAGTTTGCAATTTATCTTATTGATTATAACTTATTTTCTTTTCGCCGCTGAAGTTTTATCAAAGTTACTTATTTTGCACTTAAAGTTTATGAAAGTAATTTTTTGAAGAATTTTTATGTAAGTTAATAAATAGAAAATATTTAATGAAATATTTTACTTAAACAAAAATTTAATAAAAAGTATAATGTATTTTACAAAATAATATTTTAGTTAAACGAAAGTTTTAAAAAAGTATAGTGTATTTTACAAAAAATATTTTAGTTAATCCAAAAATTAAAGTTTATGAAACTAATTTTACTTCGAAGAAATTATTTACTTCAACGAAATTTTTGTACGTTATTTACTTGGCACTTAAGTTTTAAAGTTTATGAAATAAATTTTATTTGAAGAATTTTTAACTATTTATTTTGCACTTAAAGTTAAATATTTTATGAAACATTTTACTTAAACTAAAGTTTAACAAACACTATAATGTATTTTACAAAATAATATTTTAGTTAAAAAAACTTTAATAAAATAATAAAAAGTATAATGTAGTTTACAAATTGCCATTTTACAAAAAATATTTTAGTTAAACAAAAAAGTTGTTTTAAATTTTTACTTCAACAAAATTTTTTGTAAGATATTTAATTTGCACTTAGTTTATAAAAGTAATTTTACTTCAAAGAAATTATTCACTTCAACGGAACCAAAAAATTCTTAAATTGTTTTTACTTCTGTAACTTACTTATTACTTAAAAAAGTATTTTTACTTAACGTTTCCTTTAAAATAGAAATCTTTCATCTTTACTATTTTTTAAAATTAAAGTACTATGCAATTTTTCCAGAAAACTCATTCATATATTTTATTCCTAAATATTTTTTCTTAAACTATTATCATTTCATGCCTAATAAAATCAGTCTTTATATAATTTTCATAAATTTATTTCATACTCGCGAAAGTAGTAGTATAATGGTTTATATACTATAACAAGATTACAATTTTATCTTGAATGAATTTTCCACAACTTTTGAACACTGCATGTTTAACCAGTATTGAAGTTGCATACAGTTTCTTACAGCGCAACCGTTCAGTTGTTTAGGTATATGGTAAGTACAATACCTTATATTAAATTTAAGATGTAATGAAGTTAGTGAAGAACAGCCTTCATAATTTACATCTTTTACATTCTTTAGTTGAAACAATTTTTGAATCCATTGGACTTTCTCCGTATCTTTACAAAAGAACGTTTCTGCATCAACTTTGCAGAATTGTGCAATGATTCTTGGAATATGAGTTATACAATAACCATCTGAGGTATGCCATAATAATCCATGAAAATTTTCAGTTAACCATTCACACTGTTTCCGATATCCTATGGCTAATTTTACCATTTCACATGGAAGTTTTATAATACAATGAAACATTAACGTTGCATCAGTTGGTTCAATGCAAAATTCACGTGCAATAAATTCAAGGGATGAGATTTTAAAACCTTGCATATCGATAATATATTCTCTTGAACTAATTAACGTTATTACTGGAGAAAATTGTTGTTCAATAATAGTTGGAATTAGTTGTGCAATTAATTCTGTACCTTGAAAAAGAATTCTACATTTCTTAAAAAAAATATTCACTGAAATAGTTTAATGTCCTTGTTTCTTATAAATATCATAATAATCAGTAAATATTTGATAATCATTTACATGATTCATTAAATGTTTTGATATAACAGATCCAGTATTGCACTGATGAACACTGGTATACACTGGTGAGTAATGTTTAATGTACATCCACTACACTTCTATAATCGTTTCGCATTTGTAATGCTCGGAAAACTTTTCTATGAAACATTTGAACTTCTTAAAATAACTAAGTCTCTACTGTTTCAAATATACATGAGTCTAAAATAAACAAAGCATTGGAAAAAGTACACTTCATCATCTTTCATACTTGCAATTCAAATAACAAAGTCAGTGTTTTCAGGACCGTATTATATGTCTTTTGAAATTAGTTTATCTCTCACCTCTTCCACTTTACGCTCAGGTAAGTTTCTCAATCCACATTCAAAAGTCACCATTCTAAATTCATCACAATTTGCATATTTTGCTAAATAAGCATTATATATCTGCCGAAATTACAAAGTTTAAGCACTGCGTTCCAAGTACGACCATTAAAAAATTTACTACGTTCAAGTTCATTCAAGTCCCAACTGAGACAAGCATGTGATAACTGGTTGGGAATATTGTGGAAACAGGCAGCACAAATTAAAGGCGTAATAAGACAATTAAAATTGTCTATGGCGTTCCAAATACAAAGTTCGTCAATAACATTAATCCGGCACTCACAAGTCGGAATATTAGGTTTTCCATCACTTTCAGTAATATATTCTCCACTATGTAAACCACTTTCAACAAGTTTTAAAAAAATATTTACTCTGGAAACCACTGTTCACTGTCGCTGAAGATTCAATAGGACAATCAAAACTAGTCACTAACGAAGGACTAGGAGACCTATTTTCAATATGCACCAAAGCTAAGGCGGCACATTCTGCTTCCTGCACCGCACAAACAAAACTGTCTGATGAGTAACTCATCACATTACAATTAGCTTTGCGAAGACATAATAAACTGAGACTGGTTTACCTGCTAGTGTTACAAGTCTATTCCTGCAGCTACTCATGGGAACCAATAACCTTCTTACTTTTCATTGTCCAATAAAGAGGCACTTTTAGGCTGGAGAGGGGAGAAGTATTAGTCATACCATAAACTTCACCTTTAAATTTCGATAATAATAAAATAGTACGTTAAGTTTTTTCACATGCAATAATAAATCTGTCTGTTAATGTGTTATATTAAATTTCGGTAATTCATCTTGAACTACCAGTAAAATGAAAATATGACTTTCACAAGAGGTTGCAGGTGGTCAATTATAATCTTTCTACTCACATGCACCAAATCAGCCCTTTATGAGTAATTCTTCAAGTAGTTCCACTATTTTGTTTCCCACTAGAAAACGAAGTCCATATTTAAAGTTAGCTCTTAAATGATTAGATCCTGAATGAGTATTTACATCACAATTAAATAGCTCATCTATATTCTTTGGATTTAATAACACTCGATAAACACTATCATTCAAAAACTGAAGGCGGTTGTCTTCACTTAACGGTGTTCCACGAATTAAATATCCCATACACTGATGGTCACTTTTATCCTTGTTCCAAAATGCATGTACGGAGCAAACCAGAATGTCTTTAGTGTTCCAATTACAAATTGGTTTTAGTATACAATGTTGATCAATCCATTTTGATCGACATCCACAGGAAGATTTTGCAGGCAAAGAAAATGGTAAGTTAATAATAATATTTTCACTGCCGTTCTGCTCCATGGTTACAATAAGACTGAGGCTTTAATTTTAACTAGGTAACTGAACAGTTAGGTAAAGAACATGATTCAACTTGTCTTCAGCATAAAACATCGTAAGAAAGATACAATAGTGAAATATCATCGATGGTCTATTCAATACTTTTAAAAACTATGTGAAGAGTAAAATCAAGGTAGCTAAACGTGAATGCTAAGTATTGTGCACAATTACATAAACAATTAATTATTATATTTCTTGTAATAACAATTTTTAAGTTCACTTATTCAAAGTTCTTAAACTAAATTCGCTCACTATCTGGTTCTGCAATAACGTATTTCTCAATTAATTTTGTCTCTATTTCATCCACTCTGAGTAAAAGTAAATTCCGAAGAAAATATTAAAAATATTCAACATTGTTAAAATGTACATATTTCGAAAGGTTTGCATGATGAATATAAAAAAAATCACAGCATCCATTATTAGTCTATATGTGCATGTCCTCAAAGACCTTTCTTCATCTATAGATCGTGTAATACAACGATGTCTCTGACGATTGCGAACATTATAGAAAGATTCAGCATATAATAAGGGACGATTATTTTTATATTCCCAATTTTCTAAAATACATTTGTCATCAACCGTATAATTCGTAAATCCGCATGAATTTTAAATTTCACTAGAACACATGGTGGTACATGAAACTTCACTGTCCTGCACAGAACTATCAGTTTCCTTAGCACTAGAAACATAATATTCTTCATCAATGTCTGAATTAAATTCTACTTGTAAACTTGAGGTAGATGCCCTGCGAAAAATACCATAGCATAAGCCTTCATTCTCCGCCAACGGTCCATCGTCTTCATCTGCACTTCGATCTTCCTAAAAATGAATAATACTTTTATTAGTGTCTAATATCGTAGTCACGGCACAAAAATTTAAAGTAAATTACGTTTACACATCATGACCTACTTTGTAAGTATCAAGATTCAACTGGTTCTGTAAACACTTGCGTGAATATCATCTTCAACTTAAATGACCGCATTGTGTAAAAATAACTTGTCATAACACGCTCCAAACATCAACAATATGTTCCCTTCTCCAGAGCACCGTAGCTGCAAGATAACTTGTTCTATCTTGTCTAGAACATCAAAGGATGCGAAACAGTAAATACATTGTTAAAGTAACAAAAATACAATTGAGCTGACGCCGCTGTCAATCAAGCGCCAGACATAAAGAGAAACTTGTTCCCTCCTCCTGAGCAGTGCAACTGTGATTCAACTTGTTCCCTTCTCCTGAGCAGTACAGCTGCCATACAACAAAAACCTCCGCATCGACCCATTGTCCATTCAAACGAGCACCTGTTTTAAAAGAACACCTGCATACTAAAATTCTTGGAAATGTCGGAGCGTTTCCATACATGATCCAAACCTCAAACAATATGTTCGCTTCTCCTCAGCAGCACAGGTGCAAAACAACGAAAAACTTCGCGTCGACTAGTTTTAAGCAAACAACTCTGCGCATGCGCAATTTGCCACAGTTGAAGCATGATAATATGTTAGAGTTAAACTATCCAACGAACATTGCCACAAGTAAGACAGTCAACTGTGTACTTCGCAATGACGGCGAATGTATGACCATTCTCCGTTAAAAATAAAATGATTCCCACCCAAAAATAAATCTAACTCCTTAATAAAAAAAACGTATGCTGCATTAAATGTAATCTTCTACGTAGCGTTCGATGGTTTTCGCGAAGGGCGCTTTGTACCGGGTTTCGCGGCATCGGTGATGTACACCGAGCGACAACATGGCGGCGGGCCGATAAATTGAAAAATAATAATTTAAAAAAAAATCATTGTTTAACACATAACTTCTCCATTATTTCATAGACAGCCTCATACTTCTGGACAGTCTACCCCTACCCCTCTAACATCCTTTCCAACTATCACAGCCTCATAGATCCAGTACGAAGGCTACAAACTGGTTTCAAATTGTATGGATGTTACATAGTAACTACTTCGGTGGAATGATCCTTTGGTAGCTTGCCTAGTGATTCATTTTACGGCATGAGTCTCGAGCATACGCACAAGATGTCATGAGTTCAGTGAATCAAATAATGTACTTAACAGCATTAATCATTTTGAAGCTTGCAGTTTTCTGTATTGAGTTACGGAGACCAGGTTTTCGAAAGTCGCAGGTTAAATGTTAATTATAAGTAGTATTTTTTCATTCTGATAGGACTGATATTCTAATCAGTGGCTTGTACTGTGGGCTATCTGGGCTGCCACCGATGTCTGAGCTTGTGAATAAATATTGTAGTCTACATGAGTGATATGAATTTACATCAAAGTAGGGAAGTCTAAACGGAAAATGCTTGTAAAATCATAATTTTTAGGTGTATTTTCCAACCCTGCTAATAGTCTTGTTCTGTCTATTTTACCGCTGCCTGACTCTTAGAGCGCTGCACGCTCTAATACTTCTAATTTGCGTGTGGGGAAGCTTGCGGACAATAATGACCAAAGGTTTCCATCACCAAATCAAAGCCTGTGTATGGAATTGTCACGGCAGCTGAGACTGACGAACGACGTTCGGTCCATAGCAGTGTTGCCAAATACAGGCCATTGAAATTTTGTCATCTGCACATACCAGCACCTAGCAAGGACAGGGGAGGAGGATGTTTATGAGGGGAGGGGATGGGAGGGGCAGGGAGTACTAACAACCAGGACGTATAAGAATGTTAGGAAAAGCAGGGATAAAATAATAAATAAGGAAGGCTGGCAACTAATAAAATTATGTCAAACATTTGGTCTAGCAATACTAAACGGCAAACATACGGCGGATTCGGAGGGAAATTATACTTTCATTGGCAGTTATGGAAGCAGTGTAATTGATTACGCAATATGTTCAGAAGATTTAGTCGATCAGATAGAAGAATTTCGAGTAGATATAAGAAGCGAATCGGCACATATGCCTTTAATAATTAAACTAAAGAATAAACAAGCGAAATCAGGGAACGTATCAGAGGTCAGGCAAGAAGAGGGAGAGGGAGGGGAATATATACGCAAATACAGATGGACAGGGGAAGGGGAAGCAAGATTCTTGGATATTATCTCTGATGATCTTACGAAATTACTTATTAACCAAGTGCAAGTAAACATAGAACAGGGAGATGTGGATGCAGCGGCAAGTTATTTCACACACTGCATGCAGAGATCGGCTAGACACATGGAGCTAGATATGCATAATAGGAGGGGTAATAAAGATTGGGGATGGTATAATATTAAATGCAAACGAGCGAAAAAAGAGGCGGAGATTGCGCTACGGTGATACAGAATGAGTACACAGGAGCAGGACAGAATGATTTACATAAGGCAAAGGAGAACATACAGGGAGGTTATCAAACAAGAAAAAATGTTATGGCAGGAACGCAGAAAAGAGCAGATCGAAGAAGCATTACGCAACAACGACACCAGCAAATTGTGGGTAATTTTAAGGCAGATGCGTAAAAGGAAGGAGAGTGCGGCAAACATTACAGTAGAGCAGTGGAACCGGCATTTTGGGGAAATTTTACAAGTTGATAATAGGCAGATAGGAGGGGGGGATACTTTCCCGCATTATATAGGAGACTTCGTACCTATTTTAGATGAGGCAATTTCGGAGATGGAATATAAGCAAGCGGTAGATAGTCTGAAAAATGGGAAGGCATCAGATATTGAGGGAATTGGAGGGGAAATGTGCAAGGCGGCCGCAAAGGATAGGGATATGATGGAAATAGGGATCAAGCTAGTAAATTCATTGTTTCACGAAGGAAAATTTCCAAACAAATGGTCACAGTCTATTATATGTCCAATATATAAGGGGAAAGGAGACAAAAATAATACTAGTAATTACAGGGGAGTGTCAATTGTTCCGATTATGGGGAAAGCATATTGCAAAATACTGTGTAGGAGGCTAACGGAATGGGCTGAAACATTCGATAAGATAAGTCCGCTACAGACAGGGTTTCGGAGAATGTATAGTACGTTGGATAATGTATTTATATTGCAGACGCTTATAAAAAGTAGGACAGTGAATAAGGGGGGAAAGTTGTATGCGTGCTTTGTGGATTTTCAGAAGGCATTTGATACGGTTAATAGGTATATTTTGTGGCAAAAGCTGTGGGAGCAGGGCGTCTCAGCAAAAATGATAAGAGCATTGCAGGCAGTGTATAATAATGTATTCTTTTGTGTGAAATGCGAAGGGAATAAGGTTACACAGTTGCAAAAATCTACGCTTGGTGTGAAACAAGGGTGTGTGTTATCCCCGCTGCTGTTTGTGCTGTTCATAAACGATATTGCGGGTTATCTTATGGAGGGACGGCAGGATATACCAAAAATAGGGGACAGGGAGATTCCAGTATTGATGTATGCAGATGACCTAGTTGTGTTGGCGAATTCCAAAGATGGATTACAGCGAGCTTTGAATAATTTAGAGAATTATTGCAACGGCATTCAATTAGCAGTGAATGTAAGGAAAACAAAAATAATGGTTTTCAAAAATGGATACAAGTATGGGCGGGGAGAACAGTGGACCTATGGGGGGGAGGTGATAGAACGGGTTAAATATTTTCAATATCTAGGGCTAACGGTAGCAATGTCAGGGAAATGGTCACGACACATAAGATCGGGTAAAGGCAAGGCGAAATACGAACTGGAGGGTTTCATGAGGGCAGTACACAAGATGCCGGGCATGAGAGCCAGACTTATTGAACGAATGTTTAGGGCGGTAATTTTAGGCGGCCTAAAGTACGGGGCAGAGCTATGGGGAATGGAAGGGGGAATGGTGGCTACACAAATTCAAGTACAGTTCTACAAGAAGCTTTTGGGAGTCAGTGTAGGCACGGCTAGTTGCGGTGTTTTGAGGGAATGGGGTGCAAATAGGGAAGAAATTATGTTGAAATGGCAGGTCATAAAGTACTGGGGGAAATTATGTGAGCAGAACAGACACACATTGAAAAGTTATTGCATGTATCATCAAATGGAAGAGGGAAATGAAGGGCAGTGGGTAATGAAGGTGAGAAGCGAGTTATATAGGATAGGTATGGGTTGGGTATGGGAGGGAAGGAGGATAGATAATGTAGAGATGCAGCAGGTGAAGGAACGAATGATGGATATAGACAGGCAAGAGATCATTGCGGAGTGCAATACAAAGGTATCCCTGACATTTCATGGGCAGATGCAAGAAGCGTGGGGAAGGGCTAAGTATATCTCAGTTTGTGAGAAGAAATAAAGGGGGGGTATTGCGTGGATTAGATTAGGTGGCTGGAATCAAATACGAAGAAATAATGAAGAAGGTAAACCCTTATGTCCATTGTGTGGTGAGGAGGACAGCGAAAGACATCTTCTTTTCTTGTGTAAGGGAACGGAGGAAACCAGAGAAAAACTTCTGGGAAATCTGACTGAGGGTAAAATATTTGGAGCAATAAAAGGGGAGGACAGGATGGAAACGAAGACTATAAAAGCAGTGGGGCAGTATACCACTATGGTCAGGGAGGAGCGTTGGAAGGAATTGGGGGTGGCAGGATAAATTATGAAATTTAAAGATTTATGTAAAATGTTTATTGGTCTATCTTTGTGTTAGCTTTGTGTTGTTTTCAACTTATTATAATCATGTGTATTGTGTACATCAACGTATTAGTGTATATACAGATATGGAGAAAGTTGGTATGTGCCCATGCAGAGAAAAGGTGAAGATTTGCAACTTGGGTAAAAAAAAAAAAAAACTTGTGTAAAAAATGAGATGTAGATAAAAGTGCGTACAACCTCTGGTTCGCACTGAGAAAAGAAAAAAAAAAAAAAAAAAAAAACAAGTCAATGGTTGGTGATAAGAATATGATAGTTCAGTAGAAATTATATAAACTTCAAATATTCGAGTAATAAAGAAAATTTAATTAATTAAGATGTAAGTGAAAAGAAAATGTAATCTCTCTCATTATTATGTTTTATATAGAAAAAATCAGGTCAGACTGCAATTCTTGACAGATATTTCGGCTGAATCGTGCCGAGAGCTAGATGTGTCTTTTAATGATAGGCTTAATCAGTTCTTTTAACTGTGTCAGCACATTTTAAGGAGTCGTTCAGTGCTACTACTTCATTTGAATGACTATCCTGGTCTCTCTTCCTCCCAGTCCCGCGTGATGTCATAGTGTGCTGAATCCGCTAAAGACAAGGGAGGTTGGAATTGAAAGGTAGACCAATGAGCTATACTATCTTTTCCTGTTCCATGTTAGAATCTTACAGGCCATCCGAATCTACCACCTTCGATAGCACCTTTTCTTTCGTCGCCGCCATATTGAAGGTCGTTCGAAAGTTAAAGCAAGAGTCGCGAAATTTATAGCCCCTTTCATGATGGTTCCATCGAAGATGCCTTTCCGGAAGTTCGGCCATTTGTTTTACCCAGAAGACCCAGCGAGACATGGCAGAAGATGTGTTACCTCCTGTTTCACCAAAACAACCCTAGACAAAAATGTTACCATCCAAAGTACATTTAACATAGTAAATATTGGACAGTACTTTAATGAAAGAAATTAAATTGTATACATATCTTTTTGTCTAGCGGCTGAAATTGTGAAATAAATCCAACTAGTTTTTTTTATATATATATATATAACATTTGCATTTCACCCTACTAAATTAAATTCGATTTATTTTAGTGCAGCTGATTTCACACCTCTAAATCAGAAGAGATTAAACATTTCTATCCAGCGATTTAGTCAGATTTTTTTGTTTTGGGAAGTAAAGCAAAAATTGGAGAGACGTAAGTTGAATTATTCCAGATTTTATAGATAGTTTTAATGTACATTACGCCACACACTTCCAGTAAAAATTAAGTTGGGGCCGTGTACTTGACAATTCGGGGGTTATATCACCATTGGGGGGATCTGACAGATTGCATGTTTCTATCATTCACTGTAGCATATCTATTCTATTATCACTTCACAATCACCTGGTAATGACTAGGAATCTAGATTATAGCATTTGCATCACTGCATTGCAGATTTTTGCATTATTATCTTAAAGTGAGTTTGAAGGAAACATTCAGGTTGTTCACCCTCATATACTTTCTCAAGTCCTTAAGCATAATAAGCGCCTGATATGTAGGTGTATAGAAAACGTAAAGTTAGAATGCAGTTATCTACATCCTGCAAACTCTGAGTATTTTACTATACAACGTATTTGAAGATTAGGACAATATAATCTTACTGTAATAGCACAATGTAGAGTACAGTACAGTGTTTCGAGTCATGGAAGGGTAAAATATAATTGAAAGGGCGAGAGAGAAACCAGGGACTATTTAGCATCTTGCGCATTAGGGGCAAGCACATTCAGTGTCTTTTAAACACCATGTACATCACGTCTATAGAAAAATATCGAACCTGACTTTAACTAACTCCCTTCGCTCTCTGTTCAGTGTTCGATTTGCCGAGGGGATGTCGGGGATCTTCCCTGGCGCGTGAGTATTTTATCACCGGTTGTTGATTCCGAATATCATCCCAACCAGGGATAAAATCTTTGTATTTCTTCCCATTCAGGTAGTATTTTGAAACTTACCAGCAACCACTAGCTTTAGGATCATCCCTTTGTAATTTATAACAAATTGAACACTGACACGGAATGTCACCATAAGTATTCCTCCTCATGCTACCATGTTTATTGTGTGTTGATCAATTCGAGTGCGTATTTAACGAAATAATAATGACATATATTTTCGTAATACTTTATGGATTGCTGGTTGTCACTAGATATTTATAGAATTGTCTACGACAATTAATGGTAAATGAATAAGTGATGTAAAGCGTACATATTCTTCAATACCTAGCGGAAAATGCGGGCCATAAAGTAAAATTTTTCCGAGGAAGTTCTTATTTTTCTGTGGTATTAATGTTAGCACAATATTTCAAGTTTCGCAAGATAAATGCAAAATAGAGATGTACCCTTGTACACAGTTTATAATACAACGCACCATTGTTATTTGATTTTCTTTCTCGTAATACAAAAATGTTGAAAGGTCTTTGTGCCTTTGTACATAGTACACACGAAATATAAAGCCACTTTAGCATTACACATCACTTTATTTTAAACGCAACACGAGATACATTGGTTTTTACATGTGAATGAATGTTGCAGCTAGTAATTCAGCCAGAATCCCGATAGGGAGACGCCACCTCTCCAACTTGACAAAACCATTAGATATTTTACGTTAAATAGAGCAAATCGTGAAAAGCTAAATACTCACTCACCGAATTTGGTTTTCACATTCGTTCAAAAAGTTCTGGCGGACATAGCACGCAACATTCCAATGAAATGTATTTTTGGAATCATACTAATTTATTGTTGTGCATCCTGTAATTCTCACTATGGGGAATAAATGTGATATTTTTGCGATTTTTCTACATGTTTACCGTACCAATCGACGTATGGATATTATAAGGGACGTTACGATATCTTCTCACATTTATCAACAGATGTCGCGCCTGTCGAAGGACGTACGAAACAATTTCTTTCGGGGCAACAAACGAAGATACCTTAAATATTTCCTACCCGAAAGGAGTAGGAGTTCGGAGATATGAATTGATTCCGAATGGCCCCTTATTTACTTGAATTTGTCAATTCATTTTGCCAACCAGAAAGTCGCACTTGAGACGTCAGAAAGATTTCTAGGAGATGTCAGAGTAAGCGAAACGAATTTTCTGTTTTACTAGTGCTACAACTGAAACAAAATATATCATTGGGTCAGAATAAAATAAAGATAATACTTTTCTCTAAAATATTTCATTGCTAAATATGTGTGAATTTCTGGAAATACAGTATTGTTTATAGCAACATTTTAACATAACCCCCCAAATTTTGTTGAATGACGTGATATATACAATGTAAAACCGGGGTAGCAAAGCAAAAGACGACGATGACAAGTAAACTTCGTTCATCCGATAAGTAAACGTATTGTGTTGTTTTTCTAGAGGCACTTACGGACGAAATATGTCCGTGGCTTTCTGAAGAAAATGCTCAATACAATCAAAGAATATAACTGAGCGGTGATGTAGAAATTGTTTTGATTATTTTAACAGCTATGTATAGACATGACATTGATAAGGGGCTTCCCTGTATCGGGACGGGCGTAAGCCATAGTGCTGTTACAGCCCATAAAATTAAGCTTATCTTTACGCAGAAATCTGTACAAAACATTGCAACTTACATGAAATTAAATAGACTGGATGTTGTGTAAACTCAAGTTTACAAGCTGGCTGAACTAATTTTGACATTTCCCTCAACTACAAGTGTTGAAAGAAGATTTTCAGCGTTAAAACTGATAAAAATAACTTAGACTATCTTAGGGCATCCAGGGACAGGTTCGTCGATTGACAAGGAGATCCTTATTTCGATGAGGGATAAGTGTGAAATATGTTTTTTGACAAGGTTTTTATAAATTTCAGGAACAAGGAAAGACGAATTGACTTAATGTACAAATAATTGTCCATTATTCACAGGTAAATACAAATTTTTATTACATTTTTTCTTTAATACATCATACATTCATAGGATGAGTGTTTAATCATTGTTTTCTTGAAATATTTCAGAGTTCTCAATTGGCCAGTAGACGTATGAATATTCTCTGGGTGTGTAGGACATTGCTCCCTTTTCGCTGACTCAGCTACACTCTTCTGGGACCGAAGCAAGGCACTCCGATATTGGCAGACTATTTAAAAATAATTTTTTAAATGCAATTTCTTGTCTTATAAAAGAATGATGTTATTTCTTAATCATAAATAAATTGTGTAAGGTAAAATTGAAAATTAAATATAAAATTACATTACATGCTGTCGTGGTGTAATAGCACACCTAGACAAAAACTAGGAGGTCCGAGTTACGAGTCCCGATCACGGCAGTGTCAATTTTTCTGAGTGTAATGTTCTTATGATCTATATTTGTGATTAAGGAATAACATCCGACTTATGAATACTTACACAGTGTATACGATTTTCAGCTATTTTTTCGTAAGCGAAAGCTGTTTCATGTATGAATTAAGTTACATTTTAAGAATCAGCTATTACTGTATGTGAACTCTGTATTCGCCCTACAAATTTTATTACTTTGGGTAGTGGTAGTCCAAGCTGTGTGTCCAGAATACGCCACGGGTTCTAATCATATATCCAACTTCTGCATAATACCCGTCTACTGTCTTATTCCTTGGTCCTATTTCAATCTTTTGGAGCGTAATAATTGAACATCTTTAGAAATCCTTGAAACTGACAGAGATCATTTATGGGCTTCACTTCTCGAAGGAGAAGGGAGCATTGACTGTGTCATTAGACTCTACTAATTTCGATGAAATTTCAGGAAAAAGTAGTGTGGGTGATCAATTATTTCATGAATCATTCTAATAACTTTTCCTCTGGACCTTTTTTTTTCTTCGTTGGTGAAATGCCCCTTGGAAAATACCTTTGCATTTTTTGCCGTCAGTGTCTGTGTTATCTGTGATGAATCAAATTCCACAGAGCTACCTTTGTTTTTCTTCCTCTCCTCTGTATTATAGACTACATATTGCCTATCAAATGTCAAAGAGAACGGTGCAAGATAGGACAAAAAAGAATGAAAGTAGAACAGAGTTGATAGCTGCTGTTGGTGGTCTCTTCTTCCAGATCTGGTTTTGACTGAATGATCCGAGGAGCGAGGCAATGCGACAGGCAAAGGCTGTTCTGTGAGTATGTGCTGTTTTTCTTCCCATTCTTTATATGTGTACCTTAGCTGGACACGAGCCAAACCGAATGTGGTAAATCATTTGGTAAGACGGGCGTGAGAGCAAAACAGTTGTCGCTTGTTGCTTGTTTGTCTGGGCGATGCTGTGCCATTTCATGGGAAACTCTTCTGTTCGGAGACGAAGGAGAAAAATTCCTTTCCTGCTTTCTCTTCTTGTTGCTTGCTGCTGCGAAGGTGCTCCGCTCTTTCGCTGGATGGGAGACAGGTGAGGTGAGTAAGAAAAGAGGAAGAGAGCAGGAGAAGCAGATCGCTGGAGGCTCCGAGGTCCCATCGTTCACCACACAACCGCATCAGCACCTCTCCTCTGGCACGCGGAGAAAATATCACAGGGTTGCCAGAACATACACAATTATGTCGGCACTATACAAATCAGCAACCAATTTCCTTTTAGGAAAAGAGGAAAGTGAATATGATTCAAAGGACTTAGCGGCCTGAAAGTTGCTGCAAGCAAAGAATTAAAAATGACAAGTTGCATCGGATGAGAGACCTTCCATACTTTATTGTTAATTTAATTTTGAACGAGCAGAACTCACTACCTACAATCGAATTTGAATTTTTGTTTGATATCTTTGGACAACTTTGGCTTACGCCGAATGAATGATGATGTCTGTCAACCACAAATATGCAAAGGATGTTTGTCAACCATAAACTCCACATGGCATGAACGGGCTCGATTGAACCGAAGACCACATGCACCAGAAGTGAGCGCTCTACCACTGAGTCATCGCAGCCCAACACTTACAAATCGACATGGCAATATTCATTACTTTCGACTTGACTAATTGAAGACCTGAATTGCAAAACTCCCAAGTCGACTTTTTTTTCGTATTTTCATTTAATCTGTTCGTCGGCATCTATGTTCCAAGGGTTATCCACTTGCATAATATTACATCCTAACTCCAGCTGAAAACCACTAACACAGTACTCTTTCTTTACCTGTACATGTGGTTTTTATTTCTTCATTTCTTGCATTGTCTCAAAAGTAACAGAGTATTTCAATCAATTATGCATACTAATGTCACCTCTCATTATCTTTCTCAAAAATAAATTTACGGCAAAACTGACTTCACCCATGTATTTCTGGTAAAATTCTAGGCCAGACTGATATGTTACATGATCCCCTTCCCATTTTGAAAAATTGAGCAATGGCCGACTTCAAGATGGCGGTCGTAACGAACGGATCCCCTAAAGGATAGCGCATTTACCCAATATTCATTAATGTGTATTTGTTGTCCATTATTACAAACGTTTTATAAATAAACGTGTGTTTTCCTACTTAGATCACACTATAAATACTTGTTCTTATCCCACCAAGCCAAATGCCTATCCCGCGGCGGCCCGACCAACTAGAAATCCGGGAATGGTCTGCGCGATTCATAAGTGGCATTTAATCGTCAGGCCGTTTTCTGGCTGCCGTCGGTGCCGACATAGAGGCGTAACCCCGCCGAAAACCTTCCCGTGGATGTCGGCTTCTCTCCGTGAAGTTTTTAAAACCCGACATCGGGATGCCCGTCGGCCCACCTTCGTCGACCAAATGCCGACGTCGGGCGACGTCTCCTGGCTTGCTGCGATGAATCAAACTTTTGGCCACTACATTGGCTCTGCAATGTTGGGTTTAATGTCTGATAATTTTAATATTAATTCTCTCTCTGCTCAAGTTTATTTCTTAAATTTGATTTCAAATACGTGAGGTGGGAGAATGCAGTTTCACACAAATAAGTAGTGGTGTACACAGTTAAGCACTTCGAAGTGTTCTTCAGAGTTCAGGATAGTCAGTCGTGACATATAACCAAAAGTCTGCTAGTTCTAATTGTGAAAACTGTAATTTAAAGAACTTTCAGTTGAAAGTTCTGCCAAATAATATTTTTTTGTGTTGTGACACAGAGGTTGATAGCTCATCAGCAAATGGATTCCTTATCCACATGCCAGTTCCAAGCATCACCAGGAAATTCTCCCTTAACTGCATGTGGATTTGCTCCAAATTTGACTTAATAATGTTGAGGGTCTGCTCTGGAACATTTTCTCTTGATATCAGGACGAAATCTGCCATGGAAGGGAACTGCTCGAAGATTTCAAACTATGAACTTAATGCGTCAGTTCTTTTTTATCATTTCCTCGGATTTTTTATATGGTTATAGCAAACCTGAAAAATAATTATGCTGAAGGTTTAAGTTGAGTGCTTTCAGATGGTTGAAGATATCAGCAAGGTATCGTAGCTTCAAATTCCAGTTAATCATGGAACCTGTCTTTAAGGTCGAAGTTGGAATCAAACGAAAAGAGCTTAAGTTCATCCATCAGCTCAATTAATATGATCAATACCCTTCCTCGGGAAATGCACCTTACTTCCGCAGTGCATTAACAATTGCTTGTGGTCATTCCTCATTTTAAAAAGATCGAGAATTCAAAGAGCATGATAATAACCCGAATTACCTCGCCAAGGCAACTCTTGACCGCTGGTGGTATCTTGGTGCTAATGCCTCTCTGTGCAATAAACCCACACTATAAACGGTGTAACAGTTTTTATCATACTAACCAGTCCACTTTTTCCACCACACGTCGATCTTTCTGCGTCATTGCGTGTATCGTCAGTTTGTACAGTGATACTTCCGAATAGTGGACACTATCGGATAATTATAGATTGTCCACTATTTTGAAATACAGTTTGAAACTTTCCTCAAACGTTCATAAACAATTGAAATAACAAAAATTTATTCAGTACAAATTGAATTACTATACATTTACAGAGTCAAGTGTACTAAGTAATCAATAGTGAAATCTTTAAACACTGTTTTTTTTATGTAATTATTTATTGCGAAATATAAAAATTTGAGAAAATGACGATATATCGTATTTTATTTTCTTCGAAGTATCTGCGGACCCCTTGAAACATTACCACGAACCCCACTTTGAAAACCTCTGATTTAAAGTGTAAAAGAAGTGAAGTTTTTTTTTTTACTTTTTATTTTCAAAGTTGCCAGTTTGCTACACAGAAGTGCATAAAAATAAAAATAATTGAGAGCATTTACTGGCTACCCTGCTAATACTTCTGAATCGCTGACCGATCACTAAAAAGTGGGACGACTAACTCTTCAGTCGCTTATTTCAAGGGTGGGAAAATCCTAACCTTGGAATTCTCAAGTTCACCACCCACGACACAGACACATCATACACTCTCTTCTTGGAGTGCGACCCATTTTCCGGCGCTTTCGCTGGGCGATGACCCTTCTCCACCCCTTCCCCTTATTGTAGTGGAATGAGTTAATAATTGGCCTCTGACGACATTACTTTATATGTTTTTCTTCTCTTCCGAAGCAACTAGAACTACCTGTTGTTACCTGCCATTTCCACGCCTCTTCCAGAACCCTCTCACTATCTCAAGTGTCCTTCCAGGCAATTGCGCTAATTCTGAAGAATTATGAATTCCAGTTCTTTACTTTCAGTAAAGAAAAAAAAAACTAATTCTAAAGGCAATTTAAGTTATGTAACTTGAGATATCGTATTTTGTCCATAAATTAATTTTCCTTGTATGTAAAGGAGACTCCTATAGAGCAATTAGAGTCCTCAGACAAAAGCTTGAAATTAAAAGACATTGATGATTCGACCTTAGAGAGAAGAAAAGGAGGACATTATAAAATGATTGGAAAACTTCTATAGAGAACTTATGTACCAACATAAGAAAAGAATACAGAGAGTAGAAAACGATGAAGTTTCAGACGTAATGAAAGAAGTAGATAAAATGCTTAGAGGTATGAAGAAGAGAAAAAATCCAGGGGAAGATGGGCTGATGGTAGAGATTCTTAAATGAGGGAGTAAAATGATGAAGGAAGAACTTGCGAAACTAAAGGTGTGCAGGTACCCACAATTTCGGGAAGAGACTCGGGGGAGAAAATTCCGTCCCTGTCTCAACTTTCAGGACGGGAACTTAAAAATCGAGAATTCCCGAATAGACGAAGATTCCCGATAGATCGTGAATTCTCGATAATTTTCCTTTACGAACATTTCTCTATTTTCAGGATTTTTTTCTTCCCGCCCAGACATGAATTTCCCCCCCGCAAATCCTTAAACGAAACCAAATAACTGAGTGCAAAAATCGCGAAAAATTTGAAAGTTAACTTTCTGCGCCAATAAGCTTCTCTTGGGCAGACTCACATGTAAAGAAAGCACTGAAATCGGGGGATTACTTTAAGATCAGTGTAAAGCATCTACCTCTAACACTGGATGGCAGCGCTACCTTAAAGTCTCTAACGTACTTTTTATTTCTACGAAATTAGAATGATGATCCTACAAATTCAAGCATATAGAGTTCAAATTTTAAGAGAAGAAACTCCATAATCATAACCATTTCAAGACCTCAATTCGTGCCGATTATTTTATAATGTTATTTCTTTTCTTAGTTGAAAGTGCTTCAGTGTTATGGTTTTGGAGATTCAAAAGAACAATCAACAAATGCTTACACGGAAGTGCCAAAAGTCATGGGATATTATTTAATAATATGTGCCACCCTGCCCCTCGAGCACGGCGAAGTACACCAACTCGATGTGGCAGAGACGCAACAAGTCTCTGGTAGTCCGCCGGAGAGATGTGTAGCAATGCAGTTTCGATTGCCGTCCACAATTCGGTGGTTGTTGCAGGTATAGGATTTTGAGCACGATAACCCGCTCTATGATATCCGACATATGTTAGATAGGGTTCGTATCCGGCGATCTAGGGGACCAACTCATGCGTTGCAAGTTGCCAGAATGTTCCTCAAAACAGTCGCGCACCATTGCGGCCCGGTGACATAGCGCATTGTAGTGCTAGAAAATCCCATTGTTGGTAGGGTACACGAAGTCCATAAAGGGTTGGGGATGGTCACCAAGCAGCTAAACATAGCGCTAAGCGGTTAATGTTCGTTTTAAGCAAACCAGAGGACCCAAACTATCCCAAATACACATTGCCTACACCATGATGCTGCCATCACCAGCTTGCACAGTTCCTTGTTGACAACTTAGGTCAATGTCCTCATGAGGTCTGCGCCACACCCGAACCCTACCATCCGTGCGTATTAATTGGAAACGGGACTCATCTGACCACGCTACACGTTGCTAGTTTTCTAAGGCCCAATCCATATGTTCCCGAGCCCATGTGAGTGCCTGCCGCAAATGAGCAGCTATTAGTAGCGGCATAGGTGTCGGTCTTCTGCTGCGATATCCAATTGAGACCATATTGCGCTTCACTAATTTCTGAGACACGTTCCTGGAACGTCATGCATTGATTTCTGCTGTCAGATCACGCATTGTTGCTTCTCTCTTTGCCGGACGAGTCTGATCAAATGTCACCGGTCTTGGTCATTCAGCACCCGTGGGCGGCCACTGCTTTGTTCCTGATGGGTCGTAATGCCTCCAATGCAGTACTCACGGTCTACCCTTGACAATGTGGAGCGAGTAAAGTTCAGTAAGATAAGACAAAATGAATGGATTACACCCGTCCCGCGTAAAATTCAATGTTCTGACTACTTCCGAAATAGCATGCCCCATTCGTCTAGCATCAACGATCATCCCGTTTTCAAACGCCGACATAATTTCCGTTGAGTTGCCATCACCACGGTACACGACGTTTCACTGCACTCACAGGAGTCCAACTGACCACACTGCTACTTCTTCGCGCCGTTCGACCGCTTTGCCGCGTTTTTAACTAGCTCCATCCCTGCCTCCATATTTATTTTCTTCCGTCCATTCACTTTCATTTAAATACTGTTCTAGTGTTTTTGCTATATTCAGCAGCTAGCTGTTCATCTTTGAGTGTCTCTGTATCCCATTTTTTCAATGTAGGCACGTTATGTCTCTTTAGTTGTCGTAACTTTACTGCGATTCTCGTGACTACTAGATAATGATCAGAGTCTATGTTGGCCCCCCGCCTTGTCCGAACATCGCGTACATTACACCAATACCTACTCTGCACGACCACATGATCAATTTGGTTCTCGGTCTTTCCATCGGGGGATCTCCATGTAACTTTGTGTATTCTCTTGTGTGGGAACCAAGTACTAGAAACGATTATGTTTTTTGAAGCGGCGAAGTAGATTAATATAGTCCCGTTGTTGTTTGACTTGTCATGTAAGCTGTACTTTCCAACTACGGAGGAAAAGTAGTTCTCATTGCCAATTTGGGCATTCATATCTCCAATAATAATTTTCATATCGAATCTCGGAGACTGATCATATGTTTGTTCTAGTTGACTGTAGAATTCCTCTTTGAGGTCGTTTTCCTTCTCGTCTGTTGAAGCATGGGCTGTGATAATGAGTATGTTGTAAGGCTCTGCTTTAATTCTGATTTTACCATTTATGTCATTTACTGGTTTAAAGTCTATTATTCTATTGCTTACGCGGTTACTTATAATAAATCCGGTTCCAAATTCTTTTTTTTTTTTTTTTTTTTTTTTTTACCATTGGTTCCACTGTAATATATTGTTTCATTCTGTCTCTGGTGTATTCCAGTACCTTTCCATCTCATTTCCTGAATAGCACATATATCTAACTTATATTTTCTTATTTCAGCCGTTAGTTCCTGCATCGCTCCTTGCCTATACAAACTTCTAACATTCCAGGTAACTAATACCAAATCATTGACCTTGTTTCATCGCCGTGTCCTATTTCCGCAGTTCCGTTCTGAACCGTCGGTTTTCTAACGGGTGTTTTTTCAGGGATTTGGTTGTCAGCCCAACGCCCAACCCCCTCTAGGGGGACGAGATCCCGTCTCCTTCTGTCACCCGGCTTCCCGCAGGGGTTGACTACCCTACCCTACCAGCCTACCTTCCACCGAGCTTAACAATACTCACCAAGATCGTATGACCAGAGGGCGGAGATCGGAATTGAGAGTGAGAGGCTAGAGGCTTCATTTCCCTTACAGAGGTCTGCCATCAGAGACGCGTCACCCTCCTGTTGAGTCTCCAGATAAGTTTCTAAGGTTCTAATAATTTTGTGTTTGTGTAAAACTAAGTGTGAATTGAGATAAAGATTAATCTTTGAGATGACATGAGGCTGTACAAAGCGATGTACTGTATAGAAACATTTTCAGTTTTAAAACATTTGAAAAAGTAAATTTCCAGTTTTTCTACAGAATCTACTGCAGTAGGCCTTTTCCACTCCCAAACAGTTTTTATTGTCTACAAATGACTTCTGTTCTTTGTTTTTTATCCACATTAGTTGACGTCGTAATTTGTTTTAAAATTATAGGTATACGGAATATGATCCCATTCCTACAACTCGTACTTTGTCACCATTCGTGAAACGAGAAGAAGTTATTGTGCGACACAAAAAACTCTGGTTCTTCCAGGACATTATTTGTTCTCTCCAAAAATGTGGTAACTAAATTACTGTTGACGATGCGTCACAATAATGTCCTTTTAGTTTTGTATTTTTTACTCAAAAGGACTGAGAAATTTATTGGTACCTGAACAGAATAAGGTAGTCTCAATCACATTAGTACGAAAATGGAAATGTGTATATGATTTACAAATATAATGTAGTAGAAGAGAAAACAAGAAAGATGAAAAGGTAAGAAAGGTAATAGAAAAAACTCATTTTAGAAGGTAAGAAAAATCATATGAGGGAATCTTTTGAATTTCATCTTGCGCCTCTGTCGTGAAAACTAGCGCCTCAACGAAAGCATGTAGAGAGAACCTGACTTCAGATGTGAAACAAAGATACCTTAATTTACTGACTCGTTTTCAATCTGATAATGTTACATGGGATATAATTGTACTTGGAGTTTCAATATTTGTTCTCGGATTTTCACTTTCAATCTTTCTTCAAATACAGTGTGCAACTTACTGATACAACTTTCCTTAACGGTATGTTTGTACTAATTATATGAAATTCATTGTTGTTAACTGGGTCAGCGACTGAGCACCCAGCAAGCCAGGCGACATCGGCATTTGGTAGGCGAAGGTGATGCCGAAGTCGGCGGGCGGGTGCTGGTTAAGGTTACGCCCCTAGTTTCTATATTTCTTCCTGAATGTATATACGAGAGCCCACCCTTGGATATTGGTTGGACTGTTTATATATTTGTGAGCAGTATTTGTTTCATTTAGGGCACCTAAAGCCTATATGTTGCGGGAATCAGATTTACCAAATAGATCAGGCATTTTCTTTATATTAATTTGTAAGAGAATTCTAAGTTTTAGGTTTGATAATATTTCACTTCGAAAGGTGAGTCAATGTGGGGTATTACGTGTTTTGCAAGTTGAATTTAGTTTTTCTAACGAATTCTGGTTTTCCTGAAAAGGTGTGGTAGCCTTATGGGAGGCCTTTGTTTTTTAAACTTTTGTTCATAAGTTTTGTCTTCCCTCTCCGTGAGAGCTGAAAATTTTGTTTGATCAGAGGAAGTTCAGTGCTATTGTCTTTGCTCTGGTTTTCCCAGTTTTGTGGGTTCAATGTAGAAATAGCTTTTTTTTTCTTTTTTTTTTTTTTTGCATATTTCCAATTTTTATTCAAGTTGTGGGATCACTTCATTATAAGAGTTTTGCCACCATAATGTTTAGGTCTACTTTCTCTGATACATCATGCACAATATCGTCAGTTAGCTGGTTGAGTTCTTGTGGAGTTTTTGTTACCCACAACAAGTCTCTAAGTTTTTTTTTTCTCGATGAGAACTTATTTACTGAGCCTCTTCCTTCTAAAAGCCTTCCTCAGTATCAGCAGATGCAAGAAATCTGTCTAGCCGGACTTGAATCCTGATTATTTAGTGGTGTCCACCTCAAGACACTGAGCTCAATATGATATGTCCACAGGATACAAGGCTGTTTTATTCTGTTATTTATTCTTATCCTGTCAGTGGGAATTTTTGTCACTGCCGATCACCACTGCCTCTAACGAATGATTTATTTTTCTGTTCTAAAAAGACCAAGAAAACTACCTTCGGTCATCAGTTTTCGATGATCGACTTGAAGCCAAGACATTAGTTACCCTTTTGGTACATTAGAGCTTTTTATAACACTTTACAATTAGTTAACAATTAAAATTCCTCTAATTTTTGTCTGGTATGTGTTACTTGTTTTTAGCTATATCATATTAACAGCGTAAAGATGCATATAAATTAGGTACAGGTATTCCGCCAGGATTTGCGTTTTCAGGGGAGGGGTGCAGTCAAAATTGGTAGGGTGTAAGTGGAGTTTTGCACTGTTTCTGTTGGTTTTGTGACCCTACTTTTTTAAGTTGGGGTCCTCTCGAGGATTTGGGAGTGACACCTTACACAGCGGGTCGTCTGGTGGATCGCTGATTACGTATATGCAGAGCATGAAGTAAAAACTACGCTTGGAATTAGGTGGGTGTGGAATTACACCCCCCCCGCCACACACACACACGAAGCAAAAACTGAAATGACACCACTGGATGGTATTTGCGGTGAAATGCTTTGTGAATACAAGTCGAACACGTGAAGTATTACGCCACCGTAAATCTCGCTATCGGAAAGTTTTTAATGCACCCTGTGGGAGATTTTGTTTCAAAGTTTTCCTGTGTGCTGCTCAACAATCGTACAAATCTGACCATGACATATTTGGAACTGTGTTCATCATATACATATGAAAATTGAGCTGGATGGGTAAGAAATAAATTCCTTCATAGTTGTACATGCTTTTATTAAAATTTCGATACTTGTTTTTTCCAAATGTGTAAGAGGTGTGTGAAACAAATACACTTATTTAGTTTTTAGGAGCATGCAATAGTGCAAAGTATATGTCTAAATTTTTAAATCTTCATTCAATATAATTATTTATTTTTAGCTATTCAATAAATTTACCCTTGTACCCCCGAAATTTTACTTTGTACTCACGAAACTTAAAGTCAATGCGGCCCCTTGTACAAAACTTAAAAATACTTTATTATCCCTGTGAGTGTCTCGTAAACTTCGTCCATACAAAAAGAAGATATCAAACGCTTAACTGTGATAGGTTCCAGTGCTTTCTCCATAGTGTATTTACATTTAATTGCTTCATACTGAGTCATTTTACACCAAGATACTGTATGCATCCGAAAACATATTTTTAAATCGAACACAACTGCTAGGGCTAAGCAGTGGTAGTCTTTCAGAACTCATTTGATTACAGATATCAATGGTAATTTCCAATTGTTCCTCTTCTAGTTAACTGTATTGAACCGTACGAACAGTCTGTTAATCGAAGAATTATGTCAAGAAATTACACTTTCTACTAGTAACATAATATGAACACCAGCCGTGTGGGCAATATTGCCAATTTTCAATATTGCAGTCTGTCAAATGAAGATGACAATAACCTCCCCTTACTAATAGTCAAGAGGGCAGGGCAAAATGTTTTATGGAGACAATTTCTTCTTTGTAACTCGATCTGTACAAAGAATATACAGTATCTCCCTGGAATAATGGCACAAACTTTGAGTCGAGTCGAGTGGTGATTAGTTACATCAAAACAAGAAGAAAATTCCTTTGAAGAAATTCCAAAATCTGCTTAATTTCGGAGCTACAGGCGTTTAAAGTCACGGCTGCATCGTCACTAATGACGCCCTATTTCGACAAGTAATGGCGTAAGCGGGATCGTCTTTGTAAATCACGCTCGAAGTAGTAGTCAATAGTTATGTTTGTGATTGTCGAATGCAGCTTAGAGGAGATTCTTATGGCTGGTCTATTAAACCATTTAATTCCTTGATAATGAAATTCTTGAGTTGCGAAACCTGTCTATGCGGCACTCCGCCAATCAAAAACATTGCTTAAATAGATGTATCGGGTACTACTTCGAATGTGATTTGCTAAGGCGGCAACGCTTACGTAATAATGTGACAAGCTATGACCTCATTTGTGACGATGCCACCCTGACTCTCAGCCCTTGTATCTCCGAAATTAATCAGATTTCGGAATGTCTTCAAAAGAACTTTTTTCTGGTTTTGATGTGAATAATCATCTCCTGAAGTTTGCGCCACTATTTCGGGGACACCCTATATATTAAATGTTCGTAATGATATTTCATCGTGCACATATTTTTACGAAGAATCGCAAATTAAATATTTTTATTTTTCTGATAGTAAGTTATATTTCATTCAAAACTTTGTTGTTGCGGGATACATTCTTTACCGCATTAAGGAGTAAACATAAGGTTCGAAAGCGATTGTTCATGTATGGTGCGTATCTAATGAAATTTCGTAGGATAGCTCACAAAAAATGTTTGTTACAGGGGAATTCAAAGTGACTATGTTGAATGAAAGTTTAGGACTGTGAGTGACATATATCAGTATCTTCATTACAATACATCTGTTGACAACCTAAGTACAGAGTCCACTGACCCTTCGTCAAGATGAGATATCCCATATTACATCGCTTGTAGAACTGGAACAGAAGAATATATGCTTTGAAGAGAGAAAAAGGAAAATGGAGAAAGAAGTAGCAGTACAAAGAGAAGAAACAGAGGCATTATACTAAGAAAGTGGCGCCTTAAAGAAGAAGACCGAAAACCTAAGATCAAACAAAATAGGTATGGAAATAATCTGAAAACCTACCTTCTCGGAGATATTGAATAGAGAAGGACCCCAGATTCCGGAGAAAACGTTAATTATATAGGAAAATAAAACAAGCTAGGCCTACATGCCAGGAGTAATCAAACAAAGAGCTGGGGAAACAATAGAGGATACTAGAATGAGACTGACAAGAACGCTTGGAAGAAGCGACAAAATAAATTTTAAATGGTGCATGCGAGATCAGCACTTGTGCTCCATATAGCATCAAAGGACGGATACAAATAGAGGGCCACCAAGGAATAGCAAGCAACTCTGATAAGGCAAAGAAAGTAAGAAAATCATAATCTACAATTTCCTGGTTGTAGGGTTGCCAACTGCAAATTGTTTAAAAACTGGACATTTGGATTTATTTCAATTCGGAAACCGGACATGCAACATTTGCTTGCTGTTTGTTGTGATTTTCATATTTTGAGATTTGTCTCTAATCAAAATATAGAATATGCTGTGAATAATTACTGTATTCATTTCACTATTAAAAGAGTTTATTATCTCAAACAGAACTCAAGTTAAAGCGACATACGAAAGTCAGCAATGTGCATGATGTTTGTTCTAATGTCAAATGTCTAGTACTCTAGGAGATTTACAGTCATCCAATGGAAGGCCTTTAATAAAAAATCCCTTTCGGTAGGCCTACAGGCTGAGGTAGATTTCGAAGTTTCGCTGGGAGCCGGGGCTCTCCCCCCAACTTCAGTGCTTTTGAGAGGATGCGCCTCCTTTATCTTAACCAAAATCTCCCTGGAGCACTACACCACCACGGAGTACATCTTCACCCTCCCACGGTTGGCTGCGCCCCCAAAGGGAAGATTTGCCCCATTTCTTGTAACCTACTCTTGGTCATACACCTTCATTGAAAATTTCGTTTCTCTATCTTCAATGATTTGGAAATTGGGTTTTTGGGGCGGCCATTTTGGATCCAAGTTGACGACTTTTTGAAAGTTTTCTTATATTGTCGTGACCTACTTGTGATAGTACAACTTCAAGTAAAATTTCATTTATCCAGCTCAAACGGTGTGCAAAATGGGATTTTGGGCGGTCATTTTGGATCCAAGATGGCAACTTTTCCCAAATGTTGTGATATTTCCCTAAGCTACTCATCATAATGCACCTTTATGCCAAATTTCGTATCTCTAGCTCAAACGGTGTGGAAAATTGATTTTTAGGTCCGCCATTTTGGATCCAAGATGGCGTCTTTGAACTCATTAGGTAACATTTTCATAATCAAAAAGTGATGTTGTACCTTTATGCTAAATTTGATTTCAATAGCCCCAGCGGTTTAGGCTGTGTATTCTATAAAACAATGGGTTCGGCGGCCATTTTGGATCCAAAATGGCGACCGATTTTGCTCATTAACGAACTTAACCGAGCTATTAAGCCTAGAAACAGCATATAAAAATTTGGTTCAAATATCTTCAAAATTATATCTTCAATATATATAAATATACACTTTCATATCGTACCGATCCCAATAGGTAATTTTCTTCGAAATCTACCTAAAAGGATAAAGGAGACTGACGAAACGTCATCCAGGACAGGACTGCGAATTCAAAAAATGTGAAGATATTTTATATACTCTGTACCAATTGACTGAATTCATTTAAGACATCTTAACCATTGAAAGCAAAATGCTATGAAAGCAAAAGTTATAATTCAGCAATTCATTTCAGGCTCAAATTACCATACAAAAGACAAGTGATGTATACCAAAAAGATAGCTGAACAAGAAAATATAAAGACATACATGTATAGGCTATTGGCTTGAAGTTACTACAATATTTACGAGATTAATAATTTATGCATACCATTTATATTTGTCATGATCCATCTAGTGTTCATTCGATATCTAGTACCTGCACATCTGTGTAAATTAAATTAGGGCTAAAATACTCACTGTTAAGATAAAAAGATGCAGTTGTCAAAGTGGAAACAAAAATAATTAACAGTGTGCTAGGTCTTGTAAAGTAGTTCCCAGATTTCCCAACATATTTATAAAAAAAATAGCAAGTTATGGAGATAGAGACTAAAGGTAAGCCCAACGAATTTGGCAATCATACGCTTCTTCACACAGCAAAACATCGCTAAGGTATGTGTAAGAATTAAGTTGTTGAATATACCAAAATAACTTAACTGCTAACAACATCATATGTTTTTCATCTGAGATATGTTAATCAATATGTACACATCTTCCACAACTATGAATAAGTTTATTATTCTTCGTGTAATACAATATGAACGCGAGAATAGGCGTAAGCATATTCAGAAACTCGAGAACCATGTTTGAAGAAAGCACAAAGAAAGAATAACCAATCAAAACGTTCGTAAGCCTGGTTGCTAAGTAAACAACCAATCAGCCAATGACAGGTGTTGTACAATATCTATAATTTAAATATCGAGTAACTTTTGGAACCAATGAAATGTTTCTATCAATGATAAAGACTATAACCAATCAGCGTTAAGCTTATAACGCATCAAAGAATTCATACTATGTACTAGTTTGTTTATAGTTACCAAAAGCAAAATAAAAGAATAGCTATTGAAGAAAAATCAAAGTTGACAAATCGTAACATAATAAATAGATTACAACTATAAATATTCCTTTTTGCCGATCTGGCATAGTGGAAAAGGGAAAGTGCAAGTATATATTTTCGGTTCAAAATAGAAATTTAGCCACCCTTATAAAGTACTCTATTGCAGCAAAAATTGCACACTACAGGGGCTGGAAGTAAGGAAATGTAATATTATTCAGAACTAAAAACAATGGTTTAACCGGACCTAGAATAAGCCACATTTGAGCTTTGATACTACTTACTAACATTAAAAATTGTAAGTGTTCACTTACAGAGTAAAACTTTAACATAAGTGCTATTTCCAGGAAATGTATTTCAAAACCGGACATTAGGTGTCCAGTTTGAACTTATAACCGGACACCGGACAATTCCCCTAAAACCCGGGCTGTCCTGTTCAAAGCTAGACAGTTGGCAACCCTACCTGGTTGAGATGAAAGAAGATGAAGTGATGGAAGAGGTGGTGAAGAGGTTGTTATAGACAGGTCTCCCCCAACACTATTATGAATGCAGATATCACGCAGTATCTAGGGTATTAGCAATTACACGGTGCTTTAAATTTACAAAATATATTATTTAATGATATATTTTCGCGCAACTATTACATGAAAACCTGCAATTTAACGCCAAAATTATATCTCTATGTGCAATAGTTCCGAAGATATAATTGCTCTACGCTAGAAATTGCATTTTCTGGCGGACATTTTGGACTCTTTCTTCTCCATCCATAGCTCAAGACGGACTATCCACCACTATGGGTTGTTGATAACTTTTATTGTAAAATACTACAATTTGACACCAAAATCATAGCTCCAGATGCAATTTTTCAAGACGCCGCCCCAGGGGAAGTGGACATTGAAAGGTCCAAATGGGACTAAGAACGAAATAGACTACGTACTATCAAATAAAAGGGAAATTCTTCAAGATGTGTCTGTTCTGAACACTTTCAAAATCTCGAGTGATCACAGGATGGTGAGATGTAAGCTGAAACTAAATACTAGACTTGAGAGAAAGAAGCTTATCACAGGAAAAACCACCAGTTTTAGATCTGGAAAATCTAGGAAAACACAGACAGACATTCGAGATAGAACTAAGCAACATATTCAGCGCCTTGGAAGAGTTTGAGGATGAAGATGACATCAATAGCAGAAACAAAATACAGACTGAGATAATAAGAGAAACAGCCAAGGAAATATTAAAAAAAAGAGAGTAAAATCTCAGAAGAAACTAAACTTTTGATGAAGAAAAGAAGGGAAATGAAAGAAGAGGAATATTACATGAAGAGGATCTAGTACATAGAACTAAACAAAACTGTAAGGAAGAAAATAAGAGAGAATATACGAAGATACAACGAAAATCTTGTTAGAAATACAATTGAGAAGAACAAGAGCTTGAAGAAAACCAAACAGCAGCTCATGGTAGGGAAAACACAAATAGTTGCAGTTAAGAGACCAGAAGGGACCGTAACACGAAATAAGGAGGAAATTATAAAAATATTTGAAAATTTCTGCAGAGAATAGTGTTACTCCGAAGAAGAACTAGGAAATTATTATTCAGAAGAAAATTATGTAGAATTCCCAGACGTATTGAAAGAAGAAGTGGATAAAATACTTCGTTTAAAGGGATGAAGAATGGCCTCTTTCCATCCGGCCATCCAACCAGGAGAGAATATAATCTTCGTTTTTCCCCCATCCGAGCTACATGGCCTGCCCAACTTAGTCGTCGCGATTTCATTATTTTTACATCTGGTGAATCGTACAGTCCGTGGAGTTATTCATTATGCAGTTTCCTCCACTCTCCAGTCACCTCGTTCCGTTTCGGCCCGTATATCTTTGTCAAAACCTTATTTTCAAACACACGTAATTTATCTTCATCTGCTAGGGTCGTACTCCAACTTTCGCAACCGTAAAGTATTACCGGCAGAATAACCGTTCTGTATATTTTTAATTTCAATTTCCTTGGTATTAATCGCGATGTTAGAAGTTTTTGGACTGGATAGAAACATGCGTTCCCCGATACTAAGCGAATTTTTATTTCTTCCGTTACCTCATTTTTGCTTGTTACGTATGCTCGCAAGTATTTAAATTTGTTCACTTTCTCTATGACCTAATCTCTAATTCTTATGTTTTTATTTCCTTCATTCCCTGTGTTTCGGCTTGTTATAATGTATTTTGTTTTATCTATGTTTACCTGCAGACATATCTCATAGCACGCTTCTACTAAGACATCAGTGTTGCTTTGTAGTGCATCTATATCGTCCCCTATTAAGTCTACATCATCCGCGTATACGAACAGTTGATTCAAACCATTCAATGATAGTCCTTTTTTGTCCCCTTTAATTTTTAAAATCGCATATTCTAACGCAAAGTTAAACAGTAGTGGTAACAAGCCATCGCCTTGTTTCAATCCGTTGCGAATCTTGAAACTATGTGACATATTATTACCTATCCGTACTCTGCTTATGGGGTCGCTGAGACACATCTTCACTAGTTGAACCAATTTTTTCGGAATTCCAAATCGTATCAGGATACTGTATAACTTTTCCCTTTTGATAGAATCGTATGCTTTCTTAAAATCAATGAATAGCTGATGAACCGTCTCACTGTATTCCCATTTCTTTTCTAAAATTTGTCTCAATGCGAAAATCTGGTACAACGTGAATCTATTTCTTCTAAATCTACATTGGTGTTCTCCAATTATTTCATCTACGTATACACTTAGGCGTGTTTACAGAATATTACTTAATACCTTGTAACATGTTGGAAGTAACGATATTCCGTGGTAATTATTACAGTCCGATTTATCGCCTTTTTTGTAAATCGGAACTATTATTGAAGTTTTCCATTCCTTTGGGAGCTCCTATTTTCTTCATATAGCACTTATCAATTTATGTAGTTCCTTGATTAGTGCCGTTCCTCCTGCTTTAATTAATTCGGCTGGAATATTGTCTATTTCTGGTGCCTTGAAATTTATCAATTTCTTTGCCGACATTTCGATCTCGATCTCGCTAGTTTCGGAAATCTACCGTTGTGCAGTATAGATTTCAACATCTGTCATTTGACTACATCAAGAAAGTGAAAAATTTAAAGTTGGAAAAAGGGGTAAAGCAAGGAAATTCAATTTCTTCTAAACTTTTTTTTCACTAGTTCAGCTCAAAACATCGAATGCCAAGTGGACTGAAGAAATAAATAGAAGATATAAAATGGCATGGTGCTCGTTTGGAAGACTACACTTTATTTTCAAAAGTAAACTACCAATGTGTCTGAAGCGTAAAGTTTATAATCAGTTTGTCTTACCTGTAATGATGTACGGCTGTGAAACTTGGACATTGAATGCGCAAACAACTCAAAGATTAAGAGTTAGACAAAGAGCAGTGGAGAGATGAATGCTAGGAATAACTAGCAGGACAGGAAGACAAATGAATGGATTCGCGCACAAACAAAGGTAGAGATGTAATCAAGACAGCGGAGTAGATTAATTGGAGATGACCCGTCACATAGGTAGACGAAGAGATGGAAGATGGACAACAAATGTACTACATTGGATTCCTAGAGAAAAGAAACGACCGAGACGACGTCCAAATGTAAGATGGATAGATGAAATCAATCGTTTTTCAGGAGGTACATGGATGAGGATAGCATCAGACTTAGATATGTGGAAAGAAAAGGGAGAGGCCTTCATCCAACAGTGGATAGAAAACGACTGAATATGAATATGATGATGTTAGATATAGCATGTTTCGCGTCTCCCCTCCCCACGGACGCAGACGAACTACCAGATGGCCGCCACCACTTTTCGTAACACTTGTCCCACAACCTACATAATGTGGGACAAGTATTTGGGACCATCCGTAATATTGTTCAATCAAACTGCACACGGGGCTCAAGCGCTAGAAGGTTCCAAGGATCACTTGATAGCATTGTAATGCAGCTAGTTTGTCCATGGGTTTCCCTTACAGACCATGCTAATGGTTTTTTACAATGAAAATTAAAGGTTGAAAACCCTCGCTATCCCGGAATCCACTGCACCGATCAAAATGGTTTTGGCGACTTTGAGCTACTGTCGCCAAGATCTTTCAAACGGCACCTCAACTACGTCTCTACATCGTGTGTTTCATTACATGTTTTTTGAAACGGACCGACGGACTATGGCAAATTGGCTATTTTTACATAAGCTTTTCCGCGGTTTTCTTTCAGTCTCATCAGGAAAGTGTCAATATGGTAGTTACAACGTGGAATGCCAGAATACCATTTAACGTCCTGTAACCCAAAGGATTTTTGTCAGTAACTTCCCAAATGTTTCTACGCCAGTACCAATTAACCTACCAGACAATTTTGTTTTTCGAAGGTTGTGTGAAATTCGTATAGACATGATTTTTCATTTAATATGTTGCCATATTTACTACTCGACATCTTTAGTTGAACTATATTTGGGTAAAATATTTACAAATAGTTATTTTTCTCCTGTATTATCCACTGATGTTAGTAACGATTTTTCTAAAGAAGCGTTGCTACTTGCTCCAGCGTGCGTAAGATATAATTTTGTAGTAGGCACAATGGATAGAAAAATCTGGATATCGGATGGCAGTTGATTCGCGAACCATAGCTATTACTAGTATCGAGTAACTGCATTGGGGGATTTTCGGGTGATGGATATCAATATTGTTCTTTATTTTGCTCACTCTCAGAATACAAATGGCCTGCTGTTTCCCAATGTTATGTATCTAGGGTCAGTTTACATACAGGTGAAGACGTTGAATGTTATACACGTAGTTTGTAGAAAAAAGAAAAGAAGAATAACAAGAAAGGCAATAATAAACTGTTTTATATGCACTTTATGCAATTTGATGAGTTGAATTTAATTTTGAAAAAAGTAATATTTTTATGAAAATGTAATGTGGATTGAGCTTGTGTTTTATGGTTAAGAAATAAGTCTTTCTAACTGCCAAATAAATATTTACCTGGTCACCAAGTACAAATTAAGGAGTCAACACTAAAAGAGCAATTTTCTGTAATTTACGAAGTGCTGTGGGCAGACGTAAATGGGAACTGCACTTTCAGTGTTTCGTCCTCCTTCCATCCATCTGTTCGCCCACGCAACGCAGGAACAGTTGACTAATTCCACTAAAGACTACCCAATTTTGTGCATCTTGGAAAGTAACAACACCTCCCCTTTTCCTTTTTCACTCTCTGCAAGAAAATAACGTCACTTCCGTTGCAAACGATGACCCCTCCCAGGCAGATCAGGTCATCCGCTGAGAGGAAGGTCAGGGGCGTTCCAAAAAGACGTGACTGAATCTCATCCCGCCCGCGACAAAGGAGTGTTTCACCAGAAATATTGCATCACGCCTACAACCACTTCTCAACTAGTCAAGGGACCAAAATGTATGATAGAAGTCTGTGATGGGACACTCAGCGAGTGGCTTAATTACTTCTGCATTGTTTACTACAAAAGCTTTTAAACTTGCACAACGAAATTTCGAGCTGTTAGAATTGCTGTTAGTCCTCCATTAATAATAGTCCACGTGTGGATGTAGGTTGCTTCTAGCGTCCCTAAATACTTACAGCCCCACCACCACCAACATACACATATAGCAAATAGCTGACAGTGAGTATGTTGTATGGCCTTCATCAGTTTATCGAGTCACCACCACGAGCGACCGCCTATCCTGACTGAGCTCCAGCGTTTATCCTAAGTCACACCAGGCAAACGCCTGTTTGGTACCGACAAACTAGGCCTTGGCCAACTACCCAAGATCTTCTCCCCGTCTTATCTCGGCCTGAGCTTGAGATGCCCGAAAATCGTAAATGAATTTTAAAAAATCGGATTCTTGCATCACCAGTCGTCGATATTCTGCCACAGAGTGCGGATAGTATATCTTGTTTTCTTGAGTGCACTCAAATGGTCCTCTTGTCAAGCATACATAGTTTCAAGTCTATGCGTTTGATATAGAGTATGAATATGATCTCGATATGCAGCACAAAGCTCAACACTCCTTTTCCCAAGCTAAATGTTGCCACGCTGGTTCATTTCTTGTGTGAGATACACTATTAAAGTACCACACATTTACTTGAGCCCCGTTTTTATTATAGAGACTGCTTTGAATCATAATGTGGAATCGAAGATCATCGGATTAGAAAATACATTTCAAGTTCTTGAGAGTCCTGCGATTTTATAGCGGTAGGCCCATTACAGTCGTACAGAGTTGTAAATAGCTGTTAGCACATGCCTCTCATGAAGTAGCGTATGCAAAGTACACAGTATAAGGAAGGACAAATAAAAAGAAACCAAAAAGGTGTACTAAGCTTGATATTGCCACGAGACGAGATGAGATTTCAGGCTGACTCGTCTCGTTTTGAATGGTTCTGTCTCGTCTCTTCTCGTTTGTCTCGTTCTCACTCGTCTTGTCTCGTAAAATATTGCAGCACATCACGACAACAAAAGTAGAATGTAGAGATTGCACCATGCTGATCAAGATACAACCAAGTTATTATCCTGATTACACAAGACAAGGATATGCCGCGGTGGCTTAGAGCATTCACCTCTGGTGTGTGTGCTCGTCGGTTCGATATCGGTTAGTGCCATGTGGGTTTTGTGGTGGACAAACATCGAGTATGTGTATTGTCTTGAGGTTTTCCCATATCCTCCCACTTACTTCATTTTCCTAATAAAAAATTAAATTTTATTGTCAAACCCAGCATCCTTTCAAAACTCAGTGCCGGAAAAAGTTGAAACATTTCTGTCTTTGTTCGGAATGAGAAAGACCTTGTTACAATGCTTAATAACTGAAACTACCATTAAGAGAATTTGTGGAGTGTGCTTCTAGAACATAGGAATTTTTCTACATAGATATCTCGATCAATGCTTTAACATTGTACTTGAATTTGGAGCAATATCAGAAAATAAAAATTATTAAGTTTGAATTAATTGGACAATGGGGATTAAAGCTATTTGTAAGGATTATTAAAAATAACTTTAGGTATTCCCTGTTCTTTGTAGGATAGCTCCCATTTGAAGTACTAACCACTGGAATAGATTTGCAAGGCAAATATTTTATTCAGAGTTAATACATTTTCAACCAAATTAAATAACCATGTTAGCATTTTTCGAGACACGACACGAGACTAAACAAGTAGTCTGTCTCGTCTCGTCTCGAATTCCAAGAAGTATGTCTCATCTCGTGGCAACACTACTACGTGCCACGTAACCAGACAATCAATACAGATGTCTATTGTCAACAGCTTGAACCCTTACAAACTGCATTGTTGGAGAAATAATATGCTCTAGTTAATCGCAAGAGTGCGCTCATCCACGGTGATAATGCACCTTCACACACGGCAAGAAGAACTTGTGCTAAGATAGAGGAATGTGGCTGGGAGAAACTCCGGCGTTTTCACCAGATCTTGAACCAACAAACTACCACAGCCTCCAAAACCACCCTTCAGGATAAACACTGCTAAATGAGGATGACGTGCGACGAAAAGTGACCTAGTTCTTTACCTCTAAAACCGGTTACTTCTTTCAGCGGGAGATTCAACAACTCGTTGACATATGGCAGAGTGTTATGGAGTCGGATGGAAACTATTTTCCTGACTAACGGTAGTGTTCCAGGTGAGTTATCTTTCTTTTTCTCACGGTGCAAAAATACGACTTACTTATGGAATAAGCCGATAGGTAAGTTAGATTTGTTGAGAAACCAATGGAAACATTTTCTGAGACAAATTGTCGACATAATGCTGTAAAAAGTAAAGTATTTTCCCTTGAGAGGGACACCTTCTTCTCTGGTTTCGCCACTGAAATAAAGTAGAGCTTTGCGAAGTACGAGTACTACGAAAAACTAGAAAAAGCTGTAGAAACCAATCTACATTAAATTAACACAAGAATTACAGTAGGGAATAGATATTGGTTGGCATTGAGCAAAATTTTCTACTTTAAAAATATAAGTAGAAGAAGTAAGATTACTATGTATAAATCAACAGTGCGCCCAATAGTTACGTATGGATCAGAAACATTGTCCTTAATAAAATAGGATGACGAGCTACTAAGAAAATGGGAAAGAAAGATTTTAAGCAAACTCTCTCGAGAAGAGAGAGGGTATGGAACCTGGATGATGAGAACGAATACAGAAATACGAGAACTATATCGTCATCCGAACATTATAACAGAAATGAAGAGTGAACGAATAAGATGTTGGTGTATGTGTGGAGGATGGCAGATAGCAAGAGTCCCTAAGAACGTATTAGTAAGGGAATCATTCGGGAGAAGAAACAAGGGAAGGATGGATAGACAATGCTGAGCAGGACATCAGGAATCTAGGGATCAGAAGATGGAGACGGAGGGCAATAAACAGAGAGGATGACAGCTGGTTACGAAGGAGGCCAAGGCTCTTCACAAAACTGTAGCAGTAAGGGGTACGTGAATATGGACTCTACGTTATTTAGGTTGCATAGTTACAAGGGGATTCCACAGTAATTATATATAATTAAATATATTCGCTCTAATTTTGCAAACAGCAGGTAAGTCTGTGTAATATAGGGTAGACAGGTCCTATTTCGGTAATTTTAACTTTTAACAGGAAATATAGGAAAGATACGAAAAACTTTATTGGAAACATAATACTGTACGTACACATTAACATGTGTACTTACAGTACCTCATACGTACATGTTTTTTAATATATCATCATCATCATCATCATCATATTCAGTCGTTTTCTATCCACTGCTGGATGAAGGCCTCCCCCTTTTCTTTCCACATATCTCGGTCTGCTGATATCCTCATCCATGTAACTCCTGAAAAACGCTTGATTTCATCTACCCATCTTACATTTGGACGTCGTCTCGGTCGTTTCTTTTCTCTAGGAATCCACTGTAGTACATTTGTCGTCCACCTTCCATCTGTTCGTCTAGCAATGTGACCGGCCCATCTCCACTTCATCTTCTTCGCAGTCTTGATTACATCCTCTACCTTTGTCTGTGTGCGAATCCATTCATTTCTCTTCCTGTCCCTCCTGGTTATTCCTAACATGCACCTCTCCATTGCTCTTTGTGTGACTCTCAATCTTTGAGTCGTTTGCGCATTCAATGTCCAAGTTTCGCACCTGTACATCATTACAGGTAAGACACATTAAGAACTTTACGCTTCAGACACATTGGAAGTTTGCTTTTGAAAATGAAGTGTAGTCTTCCAAAAGAACTCCACGCCATTTTACATCTTCTATTTATTTCATCAGTCAACTTTGCATTCGATGTTTTAAGCTGGCCTAGGTAAACATACTCATCAACTATGCCTATTGTCTCTCCGTTAATCTTCACTTCCTTCTTTGCAGCATGTTGGTTGTACATTACTTTTGTTTTACTTAAGTTCATTTTAAGGCCGATTTTCGAACTCTCGTTACTCAGTTCTTCCATTCTGGTTTGTAGTTCTTCTGCACTTGAAGCAAACAGGACTATATCATCAGCGAACCGTAAATGATGAAGATATTCGCCATTAATTTTAATTCCAACTTCATCCCAGTTTAAATTCTGGAACACTCTCTCCAGGACCGCACAAAACAGTTTCGGAGAAATTGAATCTCCTTGCCTTACCCCTTTTCCAACTTTAAATTTTTCACTGTCTTGATGCAGCCTAATGACAGAAGTGGCAGTCGAGTAAATGTTTCGCAGTAACTTGATGTATGCACTTTCGATGCCTTGATGTTCAAGTGATTTAAGTACTGCTGA
>JAGDQP010007079.1:3009-36142 GCA_022664845.1 Lepisma saccharinum
ATATATACTTTTACTAATATTATTCAAATACCCTTATTACCTTCATTTATCTCTTGATAATGGCAACCGAAGACTGGTTAAAGGCACCTGCAATTACTAAATAAGGGAATATTACAGGGCTGTTATAAAGTCCTTGCTATAAAACAAATGCTTATAACTTTTTTTTAAATAATGATATTGCAGTAAAATACATTTTAATTGTGCGATGATCTGTAAATTTTTGGTTGGCAACACTATCACAATGATGAGGTTGGCAACACTGGTGACAACAAAGGGCATGAAAATGGCGACGGTACAAGAGAATGTACAGTGTATGCAGAACTGAAATCAGGTGTGTTGGTGCAACGAAACTTCAGACGAGTGCACAAGAAGTACCTCCTGATGGCAGGAGTATAAAGGGTTGGCACAGCAAGTTTCTGGCTACCGGGAGTGTTTATGATATGCAAAGAAGGGGGCGGCCGCCAGTGAGTTGAAACACGATGCGAAGGGTTGCCGACAGCCTGGAGAGAAGTCTAAGAAAATCGATTCCGCGGTGGTCCCTGGAGTTGCGAATCCCTCAGTCAACAACGCGCAAGTTATGCGTAAACATTTGAAAGCCAAACCGTTCAAGATTAAATTTGTGCATGAACTGACAGAAGAAGATCAAGACACGAGACTGGAGTTCTTTGAACTGACTCTGAAACGACTGGGTGATGACAGGGAACTGCTGCAGTTACTCATGTGGTCATATGAGGCAACTTTCCAGGTTTCAGGGAGGGTAAACAGGCACAACTGTCTTGTTTGGGGAACTGGAAACCCTCATGAATATGAAACGCACGAAAGAGACAGCCCGAAAGAGAATGTGTGGTGTGCCGCATGAATGGACCACCCCATATTCCCGTTTTCCTTCGAAGAAAACACTGTGACAGGGGAGACATAGACCTACCTTCAAATGTTTACGAATTTCCTGATGCCCGAATTGGTTAGGTTGGAGCCCACCACATTTTGCACAAGTCGTCAGGGACTCCCTTGACCGTGAGTTACCTGGCAGGTGGATTGGTCGGAGAGGCCCCACCCCTTGGGACTCAGGTCCCCCGATTTGCCACCCTGTGATTTTTGGTTATGGGGTCACCTTAAGACACAGGTGTACGCGGAAAAACCAAAGGACTTACAGGACCTGAAAGCTAAGATTAGCTAAGTGATCCATGACATTTCTGAGGACGCCAAATTGAATAGCATTCACGGATATCGCCGGAGGTTGCAAGGAATGTATGGATGTCAACGGAGCCCAGCTGGAGGTGTGGCGATGATGGCGGTGGTGTATCTATGGATAATGATAAAAAATGTAAGTCTCATTTATTTCACTGCAATATCAATATTTAAAAAAAAGCTATAAGCACTTGTTTTATAGCAAGGACTTTATAACAGTACTGTATTCTGTAATCTCATATAAATTTGGTGTTGGCCTTCCTTTTCGCAAAAATACCAACTTTGAAAATGTCGAACCGTGTGGAAAAATACTTCCAATATAGAAATATTTGATTTAGGTGTTCAACAACCACAAGTTAAATACAAAAATGTGTCCATTTCTTTGTATAAATTTCTATATTTATAGTATTCTTTAATTTTTCTTCATTCGGTCATATTGCAGTCATCTATATCTATTTTTAGTCTGTTTAAATAATAAAATGTGGTTGGCACCGAGCGTGATAACTCAACAGACGCGTAGTCACTTCGTATTCAGCTATTCTCCATTATACTTAAATTGAGATCAGACTTCCGCTTCATGTTAAACACATAGGAATTAATTCCCTATGTACTAGATGGCGGACCCAACCACCTTACTCTTCCGTGAGCCTGGATTTCCAAGATCCCTGACATTACCGTACCTTGTTCAAGACCCTTTCGAAGACAAAGATCTTGAACTGAATGAAGCTCAGAAAAAATCTCAGAGAAAAAAAAGTTAATTTCTGGAAAGTAGTTCATTGTCAAAAACTTATGCACTCCAATTAGATAGATATGAAAATAGAACGCAGAGTGTACTCGAACTTGCTCTATTTTACCTCAAAGAATATATACTTATACGTGCCCCAGTAGAGGACTTGGCTCAGCCTCTCCTCCTCCTCATCAAATGAATTGGAAAGTTTAACTGACCAGCTTTATGATTGATTGAAACAGCTTGGTGCTTTGCTCGAACCGGGAAAGGGGGAGTACAACTCTGCTAAAAAGTATTTTATCCCCCTAAACTCTATATGGAAAAATAAAAATCTAACATGTTAGCACATACATAGATATACAGTATACAATTACATGATTATATAAAGTTACAATATATCAACAATTACAGAATCCCATTACACATACATATACACTTAAAACTACGAACTGGCCAGTTCATTACCTTATAATGAACATATTAATTTATAACAATTAAAATTAAAAAAAAATATATATTTTTTTACAAAGTAACAGGTCAGAAAAGCTGAGGTGTTACGCTTTTCTCGTAGCCTTCCTTGGTATTGAATTTAATTTATTTTATTGTCTTAGGGCTAGTTTTTCATTGTCCAGTTATCTTTCCAGTTAACTGCTAGTTAAAGTTAACCTAAACTCTAACTTTAATATCCGTTTTTCATTTGATTTTTAACTGGTGGTTACTTAACTTTTGGTTAGTGGGAACAGTGCGACGGTTGGCAATGGATTTCTACTATTTCGCCATCTAGGGAGTTGTTCAGGAATTGTGAAAACAGTAGAATAGAGGATAGCACAGTAAGTTTTAAACAAAATACGCATCAAATTCGCTAGTTTCTGAAGTAAGAAATATGAATGTTTGATTGCATTAAGAGATTTGTGGAATAAAGAAATAAGGTAGTAAACACACATATGTAAAAAGTTGAGTTACTATCTAAAAAAATACGTATATGTGACGCCGACCTGGTAGCCGTGTGGGTTGAGGGGCTACGTAAGCGACTCGAAGGTCCCGGATTCGAATCCCGGCTGGCGCATGGATCTGAATTTTAATTAGCATCGCATTCATAATCTTGACGGACTTAATTCAGTTACTAAAAATCACCCATACAAAATTAAGTTTACAAAGTTTATTTTTTACGTAGTCGAGACGGTTTTAGATCGCTGGCCCGCATATCCTTATACACTCTGGGAAAATAGATAAACTCCAAATTATGACCGCAGCTTCCGTGCTATATGTAAGGCTCTATATGCTTTATTTCCTTGCAAATAATTACCACACACTCTTCTATAAACACCTACCGGCAACCCAGGTTCCAAAAAGTGCTACGAAAAGCTATATGCCATTATCATTTCATTAATATGAAGTTCATCGACATATAATAAGCATAGCCCCGTGAGGAGTTATGGCGAAACTTCGTCTTATGAATTACACTTATTTTGCCACAAAAAACACGGACAGAATCTCGGGCCAGTCAAGAGGGGTTAGTTGAAATCCAGTTCGATGCTTTTTATTATACACGATGTACATGGGGTTCTAAAAATTGCATATATTAACCCCCCAACGCGGAAGAAACTAAATAGTTCCTAGCACCTTTCTCTATTTCTCTCTCATTTTACACCTTCATTTCAAAACTGTTACATTTAGGATTTGATCACTTCTAGGCACGTTACGAATGTTATATTTTTCGTGTAAATTTTACGTTTTTGGTGGCCCATAGAGAAAAGTAAAGCGGAACTTAACAAGTAGTTCGAAGAACATGAGCACGATTTCTAGCAATGACAAGCAAGAAATACAGTAATTGGAATTAATGATTTTTTCATGAAAGAGTTCAAGGCAGAGAACAAATTTCTTCGGTTTTTGGATGCGTTTTATTTCGCTCGGTTGCAACTAACAAAGTAATTAAGATTTTCAGTTTGGAAGGGTATAGCCAAAATTAGAGCTTGTAAACAGAGTTTTGCAGTTTTGTTCCTATTTATTTTTAATTGTAAAAAAATAAGGTTGTACTCAAGAATTTTCGGGGGTTACACATTGGGTGGTCTAACAGAATCTCTGTATTTATATACTCCACAGTAATTATAAAAAAAAACACACAACAGGTAGTCAGCGAAGTTCATGTACTTCATGAAATTGAATATGAATGTTAAACCTTTTTTGGTTACCCGCAACTAGTACTCTCGCAAGGACAAATGGATATGGTAAGGTGAAAAGTGGGGTAATGTTCAATAATTGTATTATTGTCTTTCATATCATTTTATGAATATTATGTTCCTTCATAATCATATGGATGAACTTCACTTTTGGAACCCCTGTGTCCGCCAGCTACTGATTAATGTGTACGTTCTACACTACTCATTCCCTTGTAAATAATTTACGAAATGGGGTAAAGGAATATTTAATCATCTTGTTTCCATTAGCTTTATTATTTGCTGGGTAAACTTTACTCAATGACCCACAAAAAGATGTAAAATTTGCAGCACAAATGTAAGATTTCCAACATGAGTCGAAGTGTTGAATTGCAAAATTTAACGAAGCTTCGAATCATGGAATTATGAAATGAGAGCAAAAATTAGTTGAGACTGTTTATGTGGTTGCGTGTTGGGAATCAGCGCATGGAGTATATGGCAAACATCATGCTCAACGCGTATAATGAACACAGTTTTGTAACCTGACCTTAAATAATCGTATTCACTCACTCGACACGTACATGATTTTTCGTAGAAAAGTAGTGTCATTCATAAATCGAACTGTCGCTATTAGTATTCACACGCCGCCATGTTTGTGTGCTGACCAACTGGATTGAGTATTTAACGAAATAATAATGACACTGCTTTTCGTAATAGAAGTGTCAGTAATAATTATTAGCAAGGGAATGAGTGATACAGTTTGTACACATGGGTCAATAACTTGAGGAAGCTGCCAGTCATCAATAAAGATGATCGTTTTTCTATTATCATTATCGTTTGGGGAATATGGGTTTGTCTCATAATCATATATGGATATTCTTTACTTTCGGGATCACAGCTTCCGTCAACTACTGATACATGTATACGTTCAGCACCACTCATTCCTTTGTAAATAATTCACACATAACATCTAGCGACAACTAGAAATCCAAAAAGCGTTTCTAAATAGCATGTGTTATTACTATTTTGTTAAATAAGCACTGGTGTTGATCAACACATACAAATATGGCGGCATGCGCAAGAATACTAACGACCTACTTAATATTCATACTTCATGTTATGAATGACACGTATTTTGATAGAAAAATCACGGACACATGTCGAGTAGCAAAGGCAGTTAAAGTTGCCTTACAACATGTTTTCATTATACGCGATGCACCTGCCTTCACTCAATGTGCACTCTCAACTCGAAATCAAATAAACTCCCAGACACTGTTTTTGATTTTTCACATTTGCAACCCACAACCTTCGTTATATTTTCCGTTTCAATGCTTACACACAAATTGAAAATATTACATTTCTTCTGTAAATTTTACATCTTTGGAGCTCCAAAAGTAAACATCGCGTTTCAACACCACACACTTCCATCATTCTTGTAACTTTTACATTTTGAGGGAGTGCAAACAGAAACTGACTTCATGCCCCAGCCAGCACAAAACAAAATTTTTCGTACCGCACCTAACTGAATCTGAATTTTAAAAAAAACGATGTTAAAAAGTTGGGTAGAAGAACTGTGATGTTTTCTTTATGTGTTCTAATACAATTCTATCATCCTTTTCATCGGAAGAGGATGAATCTGAAATCATATGCAACATCTTTCACAGGTGGCAATTGCCAAACTTTTTTAAAACCTCCAGTTAGCGCGTTAACTGGAGGTAGAAGTACGGGTTAATTTAACTACCAGTTTGCTGAGTTTAACTGTTGGTTATCCATTAACTAGACATTGAAAAACGGGTAAACCACCAGTTAGAGTCTAACTGTTAGTTACTAGCTAACCTGTACTTTAACCAGACAATGAAAAACTAGCCCTTAAGGGTGAGGGAGAGTTGTGGAAGATAGACGGCCTCTTTTAGGAGCCATGACGGCATTTAACTGGCAAAACGACAGTCAGGATGGTCAGTCGCTAGGATGGAACCTCACCGTTGTGTGATATCTTTTCTTACGAAATTTTCCTTGAATCCCTAAAAAGCAGTCAGGTGTTGATAAATAAGGATTTCTTAGCGTCCAGGTTAAGAGAGAGGGTGAATATGCGGAACATTTTAACCCACCAGCGGTGAAAGGTCTCGTTCTGGTCATGACGTACTTGCATAGCAAAATGAGCAGAGGAGGATGGAGGTGGAAGAACTGTCCAGTTGCATAACTACAGTGTCTATGATAGCGGCTAGTTGCAGTTATGCCACCAACCATTGTACAAGCCTGTCCCAATAATTCTGACCAGCACGAGGGCTTGGAACAAGACCACCAGAAATGCGTGTTGTTGTGCAAGTGTGTAAGGACTTGAAAGTCGGTGTGTTCTTGCCTGGCCGCCAAGAAGTCCTAATGTGACAATGCTCTCTAAAGGATTCATCAAGGAAAATGTCCTGAACAAACGATATCACACAACGGCGGAATTACGTGTAACTGTAGATGCATTCACACACATGACGCTGGATTATGTCTGCAAAACATGTAAGAAAACGGAGCATAATTCAGCTGTGCTACGACGACGACGGTCTGCTTACCTATGTGCTGGAAACTATCAGGTAAGTGAATTTGTAAGAGGGCTACGGTTCCTCACACAATATCACTTCTACACCCACGCAAGATTATGCTCTGCCTTCTTTGTGTTCGAAACAACCCAGTAAGCTAGAAGATTGCGCAGATAGATACAGCTACATGTTTCAGGAACGTTTGTTTCCGCTCTGAAAAGCGGAAGCGTGCGAAGCACAAAATTAAAAAGACCGTAAGTGTATTAACATTTTGCAGTCGAAGAAGTTCGTGATTATTTACTACTATTGTTAATGAAATAAAATCGTAATTATTCACCGTACTGAGTTACGATACTTGCTACAATTCTCTTCTTGGTATCTAAAGATGCGTGTTACAATATTTTCTCTTTCGATCAATACCTTTTCTGCTCAGTGTATCCAAGTGTTCGAGAATGTATGATACGATTTAATGTTTATATTTAGCTTCTTTAGGTGAACTTCGTGAAACACTTTATGGCATTTTGACTAATTTACTTTATCTTTCTTTCTTCTAGTCTATGAAGTGTCCACCCACAGGGTCAGGAACAGACCAAGAAGAAGAGACCGCTGCTTCCTGGCCCTATTACAGTGTCATGGACGGCATGCTCCGTGGAAAACCATCGATGTCTCCACCGATGCTGGTATCGGGAACACAAGTAGTTATCGATCCCAACTCACCGTCCAGCTCAAGCTCAGGTTCTTCTTTAGAAGAGCCTATGAGAAAACGGCGGAGGGTGGGACGCAGGATTTGCTTACCTATCTAAAATAATGAAGCCAAAGACTTCCAGCTGATGAAAAAAAAATGAACGACAGGGACGAAGAATTCCTTAACCTGTTCCGTTCTTTTGTAAACAAAAAGTAACGGCTACATTAAAGTAAAATTAATGTCTACTACGTTCTTTCATTTAATGAATTAACCCATATTCCTATTTAGTATTTCAAACCTAATTTGTCTAGGTGTACTACCGGCTGGGACATATCCCCGCTTCATGTCGAATAAATGTCTCTAATAGAGTGACAAATGTTGAAGTCTATTGAAGCATATTTTGGTCTCCATTGAAGGTACGAATACTGCATTCAACCAATTCGAGATTAACCTAACGGTAATAGCAAAGAAAATTAGTATCAATTGCTGGTGTAAATCGTATATGGTCCACGGAACGTTCTTTTAGTGAGGTTGTAGCCTCACTTTCAATATTGCTAATCATGATGAATAACGCACGTAGGTTTAATATGAGGGACTTTATGATCAATTCTCAGTAAACACAGTGAAAGTTATAGTTTGGGCTGATATTAATGTCAACGGACGTAGGCGTTTGCGGTCACATACGTCGACCACAATTGTTATAGTAATATTTATTGGGGTGGTGGTGGTTCTGCTCACTACTATCGCAAAAGCAAGGCCATCTAACAAATATTGCTATTTAATTTTTTAACACAATGACATTCCACTAATATGTCAATTAGCAATATAGACAACAACAATTTCAAAACGATCATCAAAATGGCCGCCAACATATCACGCGAAGTCACATGGCTTACACGGCTCCCACAACACAATACTTGAAAAGTTTTAACACACGTAGTATCCCAGTGAATTTCAAATACGAAAAAGGAAACAACTAAATAGGTTACTGAGAATACTACCATGGAAAATACCTTAATATAGAACAATACACAAGCACAATACCAAAAGGAACATACTCTACAAAGAAATGTCACCAAGGATTTAATTGATAAAAAAATGTTTCCAGGCCATTAATTAAAAAAAACAGACCAGCAGACCTACCACTAGTCGATTTCCAAACTCCCCTTAATAAATCAATCAAACACTTCGTGACATCGTATCAATAGCAAGCCCCAACTGACACAACTTGTAAGGCTTAAGTTAGAACATACAATGGCCGAGTTTAACCGGCTTGCCCCGCATGAAAGCAACGTCGGCTGCTTTGAGCCGAACCAGCACGAGAACACCCGAAGTTAACGAAGAACTTTGTGAATTCACGCGATACGTCAGAGCCGAGTAAGCGGTATATTTCAGCGTACAGTTGTCATCTCATACACTTTCCATATAACAAAACCCAACATAAAAATATATATATTTTATTTCGCGACATATATATATATATACCCCCACATACAAATAACAAATAACAACAAGAAACACCTAAATATATATATATATATTTTTATATATATAAATATCAGAAATACTGTACTTCTGAAAAGCTGAACACATCTTAATACAATTCCCTACCGCTTGACAATCTCCTAATAGTCATAGATAAATAGAATACAATGGTGATGAACCATTCAAAATCTCATTTTACCATCCACATACATACTGCAGACATGATCCTGTAATGATAAATAAATTACTTCCACACAATATACATCCGTCCAAAATGTCATACACAAATAACATATAACAAGCAAAAAATACAAAAAGAGGAAAAAATACATTTATAGCAAACACTTAAACATTCAGTGCCTAGGTGCCAAATAACGTTTAATATGCTGCACGTGTCGTTTAATTCTGATTACAGGATTCTCAATACTCTCTAACCATACTGTGTTCCTTGTAGGAAACAGCAAAATCTTATAAGAACCAACAAATTGAAAAGCTAACTTAGCACAAAAATGTTTATCTATACTCGATTTCATAAACCTCTTAACCAATACAGTATCACCTACTGTAAATGGCACAGGACGATGTCTTTTGCTATACAGCTTCTGTCTTCTATCCCAGGCCTTATCAATATTCTGCATCATGGTGTACAGACTCGTCCTTACTACCATCCTCTTTCCAAACAATATCATTCAAATGCCAATTGGCATCTAGTGGGTTGATGAACTTTCTCCCCATATAGGCTTCAGCGGCAGACATGCCTAAGGTGTCGTACACCGTTAACGTGTATTGAATTTTAGGCAGCAAATGAACCCACTGCTTTTGCTCAGTGTCAATATACCACCTGAGCATTTGGATGATATTCCGGTTTTGACGTTCACACAAATTAGACGAGGGAGAATAGGCAAAAGTAGGAACATCTGTTAAGGCCGCTTTAGACGATACAATTTCTCGTACGATCCCTCGTATGCAATCTCATCGGTTACATTCTTTGATGGTGTAAAGCGCGGATCGTACGATTTTTCATGCTATCTCCGATGTGTTCTCTAAATAGAAACGGTCCTATTTTTCAGCGGATTTTTCGTACAATCTATGACAGCGCCCCTACTGGCAATATAGCGTGCTTTCCTATTCGGCTGTTTGGTTATGGATTACGAGACAAAGAGAACATGTTAATGTTATTACTTGATGCTGAAATTAACATACATAATGGCATAATAAACTATTACAGGTATAATATTATAAAACAATGTATTTAAGGGAAGTGTAAAGAGGTCGGTGATATTGCAGTTCAGCTACTTCTGTCATAGAGGACTGGTAATACCTCAAAATACTACCTTTTGCATTTCTATAACCATAAGGGGTACTAAATACGTGAAAAATATGTTTAAAAATATGACAAAGTTCTGATATGATCTAATAGCTACTGCTTCTCCTATACATTGTGCAATGCATTTTGTTAAGATGATTTTCTTTGTTTTTCTTGTGCGTAGAGTACCGAACCTGCTGCAGGCAAAATATGTATGAAACGAGATAATGTAGAGGATACCGGTATCTTTGGAATCATATCCCCCCTCAATGATTTTGATAAGCATATACACTCTGTGCATCAGAAATAATGAAATGCATTGAACTGTAGACATAATGTAAGTACAGCGCTGACGTCAAGCCAGAACTGTGCAAGTCAATACCTGAGCTAGGTAATTAATCGAACGAACTAATTTTTATTCAATTGTTAAGACAGCTGACCATCCCTATTCACACCTATACACCTTGTATGAAATGAACCTATAAATCACATAATGGTCCGCCGTCTGGTACATACGGAATTAATTCTTTGTGTTCATTGTGTTTAACATTTAGCGGAAGTCTGATCTCAATTTAAGTATAATATATCTGAATTAAGCTAATGAGTTATTATTCAATTATTTGGATAGGAAAGTAAACTCTAGCTTTTGACATTTTGAGATCAAGTAACTAACAGATAGAGTGAGCCATAATTATCTTTCATGATATATTTGTTTAGTAGCCATTACTGTAAATGAGTGAGCCAGACAGAGAGATAATTTTTAAATGTCGGGATAGTAGGTTAAAAGCAACTCTTTACCAATGCAAAGTCGTTAATCCCAACAATAGCTCAGGCTAAAAGAGGAGACGGCTTTTGGAATTATTAATAAGAATAAAGGTGACACTTGCTTGTTATCTGCTTGACAAAAGCTTTGCTAACTGAAGCAGATAATCCAAAGTTAACTCCCCTCCTAAGCGTAATTAAATCGTAAACGGTAAATTTGAGGCATATCTTATTAAATAATTTAACCTTTATGTGCCGTGGTGTGATGCAGCGAAGTATTCACATTACGGAGACAACGTGCTAATCTCTAAGCCAATTACATAATTCGGAACTGTCAATTGGTTGTGTGATTTTCGTAAAAAAAAAGAGTATACTGTTGTCTCAATTGAATTGATAATTTATGGGAAGTAATTGATTAGTGCTGAGCTGCCTGGTTCCGATAGGGATTTGTTTGTCTGACCCGCCACATTATTAGACAACTCTTTGCATCATAAATTAGAGAAAAGGGGCGTCTATGATTAGAGCAAACAAACCACGAATTAGAGCCATACGTCACACAGTTCAAGATAAAAGTGGAAAATAAAGAGAACTTCTGGTTTAAATCAAAAAGTAATTGTGTTTCCTTTAATCTACTAAATCTGTTCTTATTACATGGTTTTCGAAGATCACATGCTCCGATCTGCCTTCGTGTAAAGCTTTGAAAGAATCTGGACGTTGGGTTTATATCATAATTTTGTTGATTTAAATTTTGCAATATATATTCTTTCCCTGTGTTAGCGAGGCTAACCAGGGTGGCACCTATCCGAGCACTATTTTTTGTTATATTATCGCGAATTGTCAAAGCTTTAGGCCCACGGAGTGACAGAAAGTAGCTGTCTAAGATCCATTCACGCACGTGACGCCGGATTATATCCGCAAAACAGCTGCAAGAACATTGTGTAGAATTTAGCTACGATACAAAGACGGCCTGCATACCGATATTCTGGAACTTTAAAAACTAGCAGGTAATTGTACTTATATTGTAATCTACCATTACAATTCTCGACTACTTGTGCAAGGGTGTTAAGTCACAAAACTTTAGTTCTGAGAAAACTTGATTTGAAAGTTGGAAATAAAGAGCACTTCTAAACTTTGAAACAAAAGCGCTCTAACATCTCTAAAAATGAGAGGAATTAGACGATTAGACTCAATTGTAGAGAGTTTCGTTGTTATTTAGGGAATGTGAAACCCCCATTTTTTTTGAAAATTTGGAATTAACTTCTTTTGATCTAGCACCCGGTAATTATAGTGCTATAAATAAAGGGGAATACGCCCACTTTTCGGCCACCCTGTACTTACAAAATAATAATAAACTTTTGTAAGAGCCCGATGTTTCGTAATTCATTTTGCGAAATGATCATGAACAAAAGTAACGCTATTCCCTGTGCGATACGCACGCGCCGTGAATGACGCATGGGGGATGTGGAAGTAGCGATCCACATTTTCTTGACCGGTACTAAGTAAGGTGTGGTGGTCTGTCCCACGCTCGACCGCCTTTACCTTTCCAAGGTGCCCAGGTGTACCAAGGACACTCTGGTACTCAATTTGATATCAGGCTGAGTGCACCTCAGAGCGCCAGGCATGGGAACACTGCGAGAAAAGTCTCCAGTGTCCTCGCCGGCATTTGAACCCGGGCCGCACGATTCGTAGTCAGACACGCCACGGCGACTTGATCATCAAACACAAACTTTTCAAGGTTACAAATTGAAAAAAGTGTTTTGGGTAAGACGAAAACAATAATAATAATAATAATAATAATAATAATAATAATAATAATAATAATAATAATAATAATACGTAATTAAAAATGTAAATACTTGTTGCATTATAAACCGAAGTTCAGCTGTAATATAAACGCACAGCAATGTTCGTCGGGAGGTTTACAAATCGCCACTATTCAATACTATAACACCGGGTCAATCAATCTGAAACCGTCCAACTTGGTTGCTGGACCTCTTTACAAAAAAATCATATATTAGAATAGGTCAAAACGGATATTCTTTCTATTTTCTATCCAAACCGATTAACTAATGGCAGCCATTTTTATATTGCGGCGCATGGTATAATTTTCTTTACTAACATTTACGAAATGTAAATTCCTTACTGGTTTCCTATAGGACATTCGAACAAATGCCATTTCTTCCTTTAAAGTCTGCTTGATAATTTAGCCCTCTGCATGAAAAGCCTAAAACTTAACTAAACTTGTCAAAATGGTAGCCAAACGGATTTTTAAAACAGCATAAATTATGTTTCTCGGGGTGATGTTTTGTACTGAAGGAATTGAATGTCAAAATTGATTTTTCATACACTATTACACACCAAAATATGTTGAATGCATACATGATATGAAGGCTGATCTGTGGGCCCGTTATTTTTCATGAATTTTAGAAAATCTAAAAACACGTATTTTATCAGGGTGTCTACTAAAGGTTAATTCTGAAATTCTAGATCTATTTTTCTTCTTCCAGGTTATTATAAAAATGTTCTTCTTGTAAATAAACAAGTTACTTTGTCTATTAGAAGAAGCATATACCAAGCACATACTATTTCGTTAGGTCATTATGGAACTTGGAAAAAAGTTCAATATGCACAATGCATATTTGGGAGAGATTTCGAACAAGAAAACAAATTGGAATATTCCCTCCCAGCAGGCAGTTGAGAAAATTAACCAAAGTTGCTCCGAAAGGAATAGCCATTTCATATCGATGCAACTAATTAGGACAACATAAAAGAACTTTAAAGTCAATGATAATAGTCGTCAGTTAAAATCGCCTTACTTGAGTTCAAATACTTGACAAAATATATAGTTAAGGTAATTTTAACTCATTTTTAAATAAAAGCCAAAGCACATAGCCACAATAACCCAATCAAGAAAAACCCATGCAAGATTAGAAGATAAGAGAAAGATGAAATGAATAGAAAAACAGAGCATCAATCAGAAAGAAGATGGTTGATAGCAGCTCGGACCCTCTCGTACTCACAATTCTGAGAATCCTGAGGAGTTTCTTACAAAAATTAAATGCCTCATTCAGTGACCTTCAATTTTCCAGTTCAATAAAGGTTCTTCCTTCTAAATGTTTACATATTAAACACTAACAAAGTGAACATTTAAGTTGAAATTTTTAAAACTTAAAAAAAATCCAGGCTTTTTCCATATTTTCCAGGTACAAAAGACAATTCCAGGCATTCGAGGTCAGTAGACACCTGTTTATTCCTATTGGAAACCCAATATCTATGGTGCGACAAAATATGAAACTAATATTTTCACATGTTAAATTTAAACTTTGATAATTAAGTTTGAACTGTTTATAAATTTGCAAATTGGAGTTGAAGTGCGTTTTGGATGCTTATTATGTATGGTGGGAGACCAAATATAAATCTAAGATTTCCACGCGTTATATACGTTGGTAAGATGAAACTACAGCAGAAATTTCGACTTTGAAGTTTGCGTTTGAACGGAGTTACAGATTTGCGAATACTCGTGCGTGCTTTAGTGAACATATTACGAAAGAACACAGAGCTTTATTAATACCCAGTTTCCGAATCTGTAGCTCCATTTATATATCGCAGTTGAATCTCGCCTGTAGTTTCTTCTTAGCAACGTACATAACGTGTTTAAATACTTTTGTGGTCTAAAAGAGCGCGCACTGTCTTTGACATTGAAATCACCACTTTTAAATTGTCGAAACCATATCTCACATGTTCTAATCGATGGAGCGTGTTCACCATATGTTTCTGTCAGCACACGATGACTTTCAGCAGCCTTTTTCTTTTGATTAAATAAGAAAAGCAATGCGTGCCGCAAATGTTCTTTTTCAGGCACAAACTTCGACATGATCACTGAACGATAAAACAAAGACGTGTGTGTTTGTAGTTTAATGTCAGACGAACAAAATGACGTATCTGTCAAATGAATACGCTTCGTACTTTTCGCTGGCGCCATCTCTTAGGTAAACCGGAAACTACTTATGCATACACCTGGTATATGCATACACCTGGTAGAAAGAGAGAGAGAGAGAGCTCCTGCGTAGGCTAGTCGGTAGCGCGCTCGACTTCAGTGCGAGCGGTCCCGGGCTCGATTCTCAGTGCGGGCTCAAAAAATTCGGTGTTGACCCAGCATCGTGAAGACAATTGGGGAGCTGCTGTGAATAAAATACAGTCGCGATCACAGTGAGAGCTTCAGCTTTCCTCTCCCAACCCATCTGGTCAGCGTGGGAGCAGTAGACCAACTCCTCCCTTCGGGGAGAGGCCTCATCCAATAGTGGATTGAATATGGATGTGAGTTATATATATATATATATATATGTGTGTGTGTGTGTGTGTGTGAGTGTGTGTGTGTGTGTGTGTGTGTCACTGCACAAAGCAAAAAAACAAACATTGGAAAATCATAGAAAAACAGGTGTGAAATACAGATGGGCAAACATAGCGTAGCAGCTAGTGCTTCACTACTACTTTGGATAAACTGCTATCACTGCTACCACCAAAAATACTAGCTACTGGCTTAACTGTGTTTTTTCTCCGAAGTTTGCTAAAGGTAAAACTCACTGTATCCTTTATTATAAACAAACCAAAGTGCTAGAAGAACGGAACAAAAGGGCTGATATTTGTCTGCGGAGAGGACAATCATGCCGTTTGAACACTACGTTATTAGTGGTGTATGTTGAGTGTTTGTGGAACTGATAGAAACAGCTCTCGGAAAGCACTGATCACTACTTGGCTTCGACCATATATTTCCATAGTATTGCCATGGAATGATCACAGTATTACTACGGCCATAGTGTAACAATATATTTCATTTTATTTATTTCATTATTTTCGTAAAATTTTGTATAACAGTGTATTTAGTTTGTAAGATATTTGGTTTATATTGAATTGTACCTAAGATTTGTCTCGAAGTTTATAATGTAATGAATCATGATCAAACGCTAAAATTATCTTAAGCTCCAAGGTAACAATTAATATGTCAGAACAGAGCAACATGACTGTGAGAGCATTTCTATGCCCGCGTGTAAATCCCTACGAAAAGAACTCCTTCCATGAAACCACGATTTAACCTTGGTTCACACGAACTTTGAATTGTCACACGTGTACCTTCCCTTTCTGTAGAACCACGCGACAACCTGGAAACTGATTAGTGATGTGAACAGTAACAGAACAACCTTTCCAAGAAATGATTTAAGAATTGTAAACAGCTTCACCTTGAACAGTGTACTTTTCCCACATAAAATTTTCACTGCTTCCTTCAATTAGAAAATAGACTAATATAAAAATTACCAAAAACCCCCTACTTCGAGCACTCGCAGACAGACGCTCATAGACGCTACAGCTTCAGCCTAAATTCTACAAACAGCTATCTACAAATTTACTCTCCGTTTTGGACTTAGAAGAATTACAGAATTGTAGATCTTTGGTTTAAACACGATTAAACCACTTATACAGTGAAAGTGACAATTTGAACTTAGAACACGAAGTGCATCTAATTCGACATATCAACACATTAGAAACATCTCAAATTCTAAAGGTACGTTGCTCCCTCTAAATTATCTAAAATGGTATCTGTATTTGATTCGGTATAATTTGGTATTTGGAGCTCAACTTAAACCCATTTGTATTCTGGATATTTTATACTTAATATGTTTAAACTTGCATCTAAATTCATATTTGCATCATGATTCAGAACTTCGACGCCGACGAGGTTTACTGACATCTTTTCTTTAAAAATCCATGTTTAGTATACATAATCTTGTATTATTAAATTTAGGTAGCGATGACCTTCAATAAATGTTATTGTTAAATGTTTACTTGTGTTTGTTCATCCTTAACCGAGTCCAATATGAAGGTGTTCACCGTCTGACTTCTAGGTACTATGCCGAGAGCTCGGACACTTCCCGTGATGTCCAGCGCCATTGTTATCTTTAAAACCTCTCGCATACGCCCTCAGCTCGGTCCATAAATGTTCCACCGAGGTGGTATGTTATCATGGTGTTCGGCACCACAAATGACTTATTTAGACCGACTACGCAGTGTGTTATCATGATCCCTGTACTAGGCCAGACATAGTTAATTATTTATTTTACATGCTTGAAAACATCCAAGAACAAAATTGCGGCAAACTGGTAGAGATAAACACCTACTGCACCTACGAAATGCTGTGCCTGAAGCAGGCACAACCGTTTGTCTTTTACCTCTGCCACCCGCCAAATCTAACACATTAATATTGAAAAGGCGCACCCGACATACTCCCAACCGGTTGTGCATATGAGCAAATACCTTTTCGCATTCCCCTAGATTCGGGCTTCGGTTTTTCCATTTATTTCTTACGTTTAATCAGGCATGCATCTATAAGTTCGTTTTGGAAGGGCACCACAGGCTTCCGATGGAGATCTGGGCATGGTGTGTATACGGAGTGTATGTGAACTACACCGACAAACCTCTGGAAGTGATTTCTCTCATCAAAATAAGACGAAAGTTCGTCTGACAAATTTCTGAAACGTGAATTGTTTCGGAGCTACAGGTTACCGAAAGCGTGGGGAAATTAACATTAGAGTTTTATTTTTTTTCGACACGAACAGTTTGCTGATGAGGCATGGTATCATCAAAACTTTAAACTTTCTCCATTTGAAAATGCATATTTCAAAATTCAACAATGAGCATGGAAGAGATTTCCCAAAGTAAGTAGAGGATTTCGGAAATTTTTTGAAGATAAGGTAGGTCGAAATGGGCATGAATTAAACGAGTTCCCGTGTAGGTAAATATGATATACGTCATTCTTACCATCCAATTAGGCAATCACATTCAATCTCTTGATAATAAGTAAATACTAATTTTGAAATAATGCTATTCTTACTCCTAATTGTTATGCAACCACACTTTTAAAATAAAATCGTTCGGTTTTCCCAGAAATTCGCTGCGAACAGTCCCATGCATGCTTATTTCAAGCCACGTTTACTTCAGAGAATTTCTGAGTATCTCCTAATTCCTTTGGGAAATCCCTCACGCGCCCATTCCGAAATTTTGAAATATACATTTTCTGATAGTGTAATTTTAAGGCCTTTGACGGTACCATGCCGTATCAGCTGTGCTGTTCGTACTGATAGAAATATGAAGCTGTAAAGTTCATTTTTCCATGTTTTCAGCAGCCTGTAGCTACGGAACCTTGCGCATTTCCATTTGTCAGAGGAATTATTTTTTTGTTTTGCTGTTAGGAATCACCTCCAGAAGTTTGTCTGTGTAGTTCATAAACACCCTGAATATAATCAAGCTTAAAATATTATACTAATTTAGCATGAAACTAAATTACACTTCCCCTTCCCCGCCATACCAACCGCTATATGCATTCTTGATTTAATTGTTTTATATACTGTTTCCTCTCTACCAGTTAGTTCAAGCTCAGATAATTACATACGATCATTTTCTAACACTGACTGTATGAGCTAAATTAACTTAGTCCATCACTCTACTGCACACATAACAGGATACAAGTAAATATGTTAGTCTAAAATGGTGTTTTACATTGCTTTATCACAGTCGGGAATAAATAATACCTATTTAGATACGATTTATTCTAAACTGCTATTTTTAATTGTTATTGTTATCATATTTGCGTATAGCAACAATTGCTATCACTGTTACGAAATAATAGCAGTTCTGCCCATACCTAACGCGAAATTTCTGTCAGTTGGGAGAAGGAAAAATATGGATTTTTTACTTGCTTGTAGCTTTAGTGTTCATTGTGCATACATTTCTTGCAAATATAATTCATTTGAAGTCCAATTCATTGATTTTATTTCGTTTTTCTTCATTTATATGATCGATTTTTCCATATTTACGTTTGAGCACTTACAACTGAGCATTAAGTTTTTCCATCAGTTAGAAGAAAATCCAGCAACATTTTTAATTTTACAGGAAAAAATACAATACCTGGAAACTGTCTGAGCAACATACAAGGATCAGAATACCTTTCTGACTATTCTGGAAAAAAATATGGTTACCTTTCAGTAAATATTAAAAATGTTATACAGTTTTTGTTAATTTCCCACAAAATAGATTTTTGGATTTACTTCCTTCTTCCAACTACCGATTTAATTGATAATAATGGATGAAGATAACCGTGAAAATGTTTTACATATGAATAGAGTAAACAATAGAAATAAATAGTAAACGTCATCCATGGACTCGCCACCTCCATATAGAGAAAATGGGGGAAACGACGTATATGTGATGCATGGTGGAGTTACACAAATTGCAACAGGAAATTATGTATGGGTAAGGAAAATATGTAGTGTATTGTATGTTTATAAGTGTTCATGTCTAATGTGCACCTAAAAGTCTGTCACAATTTAACTCTTCACTGCACGTACGCACCACACCGAACAGCATTAGATGTTCTCGGTAGCACGTCTAATCGTCCCTTAAGACTTTACATGGTTCCAGCTGTATAAGTTTAAATCCACTGTTTTGTAGTCAGCAAAACACATGGTGTGTTCATAGAAAGCACAAAGCAAGTTCTTCAATGTACTTTCCCTTGGTAGCTACTCATTTTGTCCACCTCTCGGGCAATTTGTGGATACCACGCCAAGAAAGTCCTGCTCTTTCGAGGCGAACCACTCATCAAGCCATTTTCGGACGTCAGCATATGAATCGAAGTGCTGCTCAGCGAGGGCGTGGTCCATCAACGCAAACACATGGTAGTCGTTAGGGGCCAGGTCTGGTGAATAAGCGGGATGGGGTAGCACCTCCCATTTAAGTGTCTCCAAGTGGTTTTGGACTAATTTTGACGTGTGCGATGGGGCGTTGTCGTGGAGGTATATCAGCTTGTCATGTCTTTGTTGATCCTCTGGCATTTTTTACACACAGAGAACGGTGCACGTTGATAACTTGGTGGTGGTAGCGGTGGGCATTGACAGTTTAACCCGGTTGCAACAGCTCAAAGTAGACGATACCCTGTTGATTCCACCAAACACACAGCATCGTCTTCCGTCCGAAGCGATTTGGTCTCGAGGAAGATGTTGATGGTTGGCGTGTATCAACCCACGATTTCTGGCGTTTCGGATTCGGGAAATATATCCACTTTTCATCGCCCGTCACAATCCGATGCAGGAATGACTTTCTTCTTTGTCTGGCGAGCAACATTTCGCATTTGTGTTTGCGTTTCTCCAGCTCCCGATCGGTCAATTCATGCGGCACCCATTTTCCGATCTTCTGAACCTTTTCCATGGCACGTAGACGCATGGAAATGGCGATTGGGTATCGCCCTCGTCCAACAGCGCCTGCAATTGATGGTCAAATTTCCTGAGCCGATTTTCCCGCTTCTTGTCACTCAGGTCAAAATTGCCTTTGAACCGACACAACCAATCTCGGCACGTTGTTTCCGATAAAGCACTGTCACCATAGGCCTCCACAAGCATTCGATGCGCGTCGGCAGCCGATTTCTTCAAATGGAAGCAGAAAAGCAGGGATTCCCGCATTCTGGCACAAAACTAGTAGCCATGCTTACGAACGGAACACTGTGTGTTGTTGTCTGCACTTGCTGATTATGTGCACTGATTCGTGTTGCCAGAAGTCCAACTCATCCACAGAATAGGTCTGGCAAGCCCATGGTAACTTCATACGCTCACGAACGCCATCTATGGGCAAAGAGCGGATTTAAGCTTATACACTTGGTGTATGAAATTAATGTGTCAGCTCCTTGAGCGTATCAAGAACTGGGTTACCAGCTGTCCCGGTTCTGCCGGATACGTCCGGCTTTTTAACCTATTTAGAAATGTTAGTCCGGAATTTGTATTTTTCTTGAAAAGTCCGACATTTTAAAAGTAAAATTTTGCAAGACATTACTGCACCTAAATCTGCACTGTTTGTGTTATTTACGGTAAACCTGATGCCACGACCGGTAATTTGTCACATTTATCAACTACTAGGGTGCGTTGTCGGTCGTACTTTGGATATATCGCACTCGGCTACTTTCGTCTTTGTTCGCGAAATTGCAAAATATACAAAAAAATGCTAAGAACTAGCACATCAGCTAGTAACGTTTTTGTATTTTACGTTACCAAAACTTTCACCACTAGATAAAAAAGTGCTTAATGAACGTAATTGTGCTAGAAAAATGTTCAGATGCAAAACCATTCGCAAAGAAAAGATAACTCCGATTTTCTCTAATTCTGTAGTTCTACACAAACAAGTGCACACATTGTTATAATATCTGATAGATATTGTTGTCTTTGAAAGCTGGACCAACAAGCATTAGAGTACACTTTTCCATAATTTTCTACTACGTAAGTTAGCACAGGATAAATTGGAATTTTATTTTAAAACTTCTGATGCTTTAATATATATGAAATTCATGTCCATGCCTGGATTAGTTGAAATTCGTTTAGATTCTATTGGAATAGGTTTCGTTAGATTAGTTTGACTTTGCGTATCCAAAACTGAATTTTCTTTCTGTTCACGTGTCCACTGGTGAACTTTATTTTTCTATGAGCCAGTCAAGTAACTTTGAACTTCGACCCGTCACGTTCGCCCCTTAGCCATTAAAATCCACAAACATGCATACCTCAGCTGGAATTCTAACCCGGGACCTTCGAGTCGTGGACCTGCCGCCGCAGAGCTCACGGCTACCCGGCCGGCACGTGCCCACTGGTGTACTTAATATTATTATTACAAGAGTGAGTATTACTTCTGCTTGCGTCGGGCGCTCTCATGATAAACAACTTAACAAATAAGTATTTGAAAGAAAATCAAACAAATTTTTACGCATACATTCTGTGACCAAAAGAATCCGGTCACCCGACTGAAAATGAAGTACAAATGTGGGTCCCTCCATTGGGTTCGGAAACACTGGCAGTTGATACAGTGTTGACCCATCCTTATCCTTGATGACACAAATTTTTAACACGGGGAACGAACTTTACTAAAGGACTGTATAGGAGGAACAGGCTCATTTGAGGCATGGTACTATCATTCCAGTAACAATTGGTTGTCGTAGCTGCTATACCGCAGGTAATATTACAGCATGTTTCCTCTAAAAGTTGTTCCGTTTTCACTCCTTGTTCCGAAGAAGTGAATAGTTACCCCACTTTCCATTTAAAATTCTGTAGTTGACCCCTCGAATGAGTATTCCCGGGCCGCCACTGACCATGAAAATATTACCATTTGGTTTACCATATGCAAATTACTAATTCACTTTTTTATTTGAGAGCTCTATGTGAAATAGGAGCTGAGATATTTGAAATGTTATTTTGAGGCACCGTACTATCATTCCAATAACAATTGGCTGTCGTAGCTGCTATACCGTAGGTAATATTACAACATGTTTCCTCTAAAAGTTGTTACATTTTCACTTCTTGTTCCGAAGAAGTGAATAGTTACCTCACTTTCCATTTAAAATTTTGAAGTTGACCCCTCGTATGGGTATTCCCGGGTCGCCACTAACCATGAAAATATTACCATTTGATTTGCTGCTACTTAGTAATTCAATTTTTTTTCAAAGCTCTATGTGAAATAGGAGCTGAGATATTTGAGGTGCTAGTTTTAGGTGGTCCACCCTGTATGCTGTATAAGAATTGCATGTACATACGATACGACATGATTCCTTACATCAAGTTGACTAAAAAATCCCTATAAACATTTTTCGAAAAACGCCAAATGTCTGAGTTATAAGATGCCGAAAAATGAGAAAAATCAAATTTGAAATCGCCATTACTTGTAAACTATGGGACATAACTCAAGCGGTTCAAGGTATTACATAGAAACTGGTTGGTACTCTACCTAAATATCCACGTTTAAGTGCCCTAGACGGGTGAATCCAAGGGTTATAGCCCTCCTTGAGGTCCAAATTTACACTGGATAAAATGGCACTTGATTTCACTCTTCACTGGATAACATGAAGAATAGACATGTCCAGCCCTCTTCTTGACCACACACACACACACACACACACACACTCATATATATATATATATATATATATATATAATATTCAGCAGTTTTCTATCCACTGCTGGATGAAGGACTACCCCTTTTCTTTCCACATATCACGGTCTGATGCTATCCTCATCCATGTAGCTCCTGAAAAACGCTTGATTTCATTTACCCATCTTGCAATTGGATGTCGTCTCGGTCGTTTCTTTTCTCTAGGAATCCACTGTGGTACATTTGTCGTCCACCTTTTATCTGTTCGTCTAGCTATGTGACCGGACCATCTCCACTTCAGCTTCTTCGCAGTCTTGATTACATCCTCTACCTTTGTATGTGCGCGAATCCATTCATTTGGCTTCCTGTCCCTCCTGGTTATTCCTAGCATGCATCTCTCCATTGCTCTTTGTGTGACTCTCAATCTTTGAGTCGTTTGCGCAGTCAATGTCCAAGTTTCACAGCCGTACATCATCACAGGTAAGACATATTGTTTATAAACTTTACGCTTCAGACACATTGTAGTTTACTTTTGAAAATAAAGTGTAGTCTTCCAAACGAACTCCACGTCATTTTACATCTTCTATTTGTTTCACCAGTCAACTTGGCATTCGATGTTTCGAGCTGGCCTAGGTAAACATACTCATCATCTATGAATATTGTCTCTCCGCTAATCTTTATTTCCATTTTTGCAGCATGTTGATTGTATATGACCTTTGTTTTACTGAAATTCATTTTAAGTCCTATTTTCGAACTCTCATTATTCAGTTCTTCCATTCTGGTTTGTAGTTCTTCCGCATTTGAAGCAAACAGGACTATATCATCAGCGAACCGCAGGTGATGAAGATATTCACCATTAATTTTAATTCCAACTTCAACCCAGTTTAAATTTTGGAACACTCTCTCCAGGACGCCAGAAAACAGCTTTTGGGAAATTGAATCTCCTTGCTTTACTCCTTTTAGAACTTCAAAATTTTTCACTTTCTTGATGTAGTCTAATGACAGATGTGGCAGTCGAATAAATGTTTCGCAGTAGCTTGATGTATGCACTTTCGATACCTTGATGTTAAAGTGATTTAAGTACTGCTGACAAGGAGACCGAACCGAAAGCATTTTTGAAATCTATGAATCCCAAACATAGTGGACGTTCATATTCATTAGTCCTTTCCATAACTTCATTCAATGTTTCTATGTGGTCCATTGTGCGAAATCCGCGACGAAATCCAATTGTTCCCTTCCCTGGTTAAAATCTAAGCCCCGTTCAATACGATTCAAAATAACTTTGGTGAACATTTTGTATAGGACTGACAGTAAACTAATTGATCTGTAGTTTTCCACGCGTTCTTTGTCCCGTTTCTTGTACAACAAAATTATAACAGCATTATTCCAAATTCTGGTATTTCTCTCTTCCTCAAGCACATTGAGAAAAATTTCGCAAGTTCCTCTTTCATTTTTTCACCTCACAATTTAAACATCTCTGCTGTGAGTCCATCTTCTCCTGGTGACTTTCCGTTCTTCATCCCTCGAAGTACTTTATCCACTTCTTCTTTCATTACATCTGGGACATATACATCATTTTCTTCTGAGTCTTCATTTTCTAGCTCTTCTTCGGAGTAGTACAATTCTCTGTAGAAATTTTCAAATATGTTTATAACTTCTTCCTTATTTCGTGTTACAGTCCCGTCTGGTCTCTTAACTGCAATTATTTACTTTTTCCCTATCATGAGCTGCTGTTTGGTTTTCTTCAGGCTCTTGTTCTTCTCGATTGTATTTCTAACAAGAATTTCGTTATATCTTCGTACATCCTCTCTTATTTTCTTCCTTGCTGTTTTATTTAGTTCTATGTATTCAATACTTTTTATGTAAGTTTCTTCTTCTTTCATTTCCCTTCGTTTCTTCATCAAGGGTTTAGTTTCTTCTGAGATTTTGCTCTCTCTTTTCTTTCTGGTGCATGATATTTCCTTGCCTGTCGCTCTTATTATCTCGGTCAGTATTTTACTTGTGCTATTGGTGTCTACTTCATCCTGTAACTCTTCCAAGTCTCTAAATCTGTTGCTTAGTTCTATCTCGAATGTCTCTCTGTTTTCCCCTAGATTTTCCAGATCTAAAAGTGGAGTTTTTCTCTGATAAGTTTCTTTCTCTCAAGTCTAGTATTTAGTTTCATCTTACACCACACCATCCTATGATCACTCGAGACTTTGAAACTGTTCAGAATAGACACGTCTTGCAGAATTTCCCGGTTATTCGATAGAACGTAGTCTATTTCGTTCTTGGTCCCATTTGGGCCTTTCCATGTCCACTTCCTCTGGGGCGGTTTCTTGACAAATGTATTGGAAATGAACAGTCTGTTGGCTTCTGAGAATTCCACTAACTTCTCTCCTCTCTTATTTCTTTTGCCAAATTCAAAGTTTCCCACTTTCATGGTGATTTTGGCATATACAAACATAGCTTAAGAAATAGAAATATATACAAGAAAAATAAGCGACAATAAGAACTCACACAAAATTGAGAGTAGACTTGCACTAGGAAATATATCCTTCAAACTGCTGTTTGGATGCAATTATTGTTTACCGTTAATACTGTAACTTTGAGATTTCTAATACAACATATAAATAGGGAAACTGTGTATATACAGCGGGTAAGAAAAGTATTTGCACAAGTTCAACAAAGAGGAAAAACAGACTGCATCACAGGTAAAACACGGACCATTTCGAAATCTCTTGCTCTTTTATGATAATTTGGATGCCTTTGATAGAATGCTATAGAACTACCACTCGATACACCTGTAAGTTAACAGGCTACGAGAGAGTGAGAACTACGTAAATTCATCGCGAAAAAGTATTTGGACAACCCAATACTACTCTCGAAATAAATGTTCTAGGTATCCTTTTGTGTACAATAGCAGTCTACGTAGTGTATTGAAGCAATCCACATCACGTCAGGAAAGCCAAGCTTGTTTGTAAGCCATGCTTTACCGTTGGATACATTATAAAGAAACATTAAACAGAGCAATTATTGCGGAATAGAATCCATTCTGGCCAACCAAGAAAACTAAATGCGCGGAATGAAACTTGCATTCATCATTCTGTGAATAGAACTCAAAGAATTAGTGCTAAAGATTTGGCTACTTAACTCGCCTAGGATATGCAAGTTAATGTTACATCACAAAAATCCAAAATTCATGAGAATAAATGGGATTTAGAAGATGTGTATCCAAGGTATGAATACTGGACACTCCATTAGTAATTACATAACTCCAAATCATAACAGACCCTCCAACATTTTTACCAATTGAAGCAATGTTCTACTTTCTGAAAGCTTCATTTGTATTTCGCCACACGTCCTGATATCCATCACTACAATCCAAGTTTATCTTCGTCTCATCCTAGAAAAAAAATGTTTTTTTTTTTTTCAAAATTCCAGGCACTCATATTGATATTTTGGGGGAAATTAGAACTTTTTCTTTCTGCTTTCTTCTGATATGTGTGTTTTGTTTCTGGCTACACATCTTCTGAATCCCAATTTTTTGTTCACAACTACACATCTGTTACATTAACTTGCATATCCCAGGCAAAGGAAGTAGTCAATTCTTTAGCACTAATTCTTTGAGTTTTGTTCACAGAATGAAGAATGTCGTTTCATTCCGGGCAGTTAGTTACCTTAGTTGATCAGAACGAATCCCCAATAATTATTCTGTTTTATGTTTCTTTATGATGTATCCAACGCTAGAGCATGGTTTCCAACAAGCTTGCCCATGTTTGAGTACCTTTTGCCTTCTGCATGTAATTTGAAATTAAAGTGAGCAGTTCCAATCTTGTTCAGCTCACTTTGTTCCGCATGCTGCTTCTTTATGCCTGACACGGTGTAGATTGCTTCAATACACCACGCAGAGTGCTCTCGTACACAATAAGGTACCTAAAACATTTCTTTCGAGAGTAGTATGGTTTTGTCCACATACATTTTCGCGACAAATTTACGTAGTTGTCACTCTTTCGTTGCCTGTTACCTTACAGGTGTATCGAGTAGTAGTTATTTCTATAGCATTTTATCTAATGTATCCAAATTATCATAAAAGGGCAAGAGATTTCGAAATGGGCCATGTTTTGCGTGTGATTAGTCTGATTTTCCTCTTTGTTCAACTTGTCCAAATATTTTTTTCTCACTGTAGGCGAGACAGAAGCTTATTGAACCATGCTTGTCGAGATAGAAAACCAAGAATAAAAGAAGAAAAAAACAATATTTGTACAGTAAAGCAGTAGCGCGGCGGAAGGGTGTGTCGGACAGAAAGAGAACCACATTTGGAGAAGCTGAATAATTCCTCTGTTATTTCCTAAGTTTATTTTCTAGTTACAGCAGAAACTTTGTTCTTATTAGTTAGAACATAATATGCTTTAGTGATTTTTTTAACGTTATACAAACATATTTAAATTCTGTAATAGCTGGGCCTGGGGAAGCTTTGATAATGACTATATGTATAATATTATATGTGTTTTGTTTTATGAATATACAATATTTGGCAAAATCTGAATTTGATTTTTATCATATGTGCCTTCTTAGACCCATAACTGGCAAAAATAAAAAAAATCTGAATCGGTCCTTACAAAGTTACACAGAAATCGGCGCCCTTGCACCTAGGTACAATTTGAATAGAGGAGGGTAAGAGTCTCAAACGGTAATATGCCGCATTCGGTCTACGGCTGCTACTTTTGACAATATTCAACTGAGAAAATTCAAAAATCTCCATTTGCGGTTGTCTGTAATTAATAAATTACGAATTTTCGGACACGGGTTGATAGAGACTTTTTTCCTTCTTTTGTCATGTAGAATCACATTCAGAAATTTGTTGGTGTTATTCATTAACACACTATATATATAACTTTAATGACCATTTTTCTATGAAATTTTGATCAATTAAAATGAATGATAACTGACAACAGAGTTTGCTCAATTAAATCACACTTAGTAATTGAAAACTTTTCATTAATATAAAAACAAAAGGTAGGAAAATTTGGAAAAAACAATTTGAGCTTAGTTCATGATAAATAGATAAGATGTTAGTGAGATTCTTGTGCCTCATACCTGCTGCAAGAAGGTTTTTTAGAGAGTTCTTACAAAATGACTTTCATCTTTTTCCCCTGATTTCAATTTTCCAAACCAACAGTTTTACCTGCCCAACGGCATTTAATGATATAATGATCTAGTAATAAAGAATGCCTGTAAGAGCTAAATAAAGGCTTAGTCTAATAACAGTGGATAATCAAAAAATAATCTAATAAGTTAACAAAAAAAATGGTATTTAGGCTCCTGAATATTGAGACATCTTCAAGTTAATACATATGCCCGTATAGCAATGTAAGGTCGAGACAGGCTTGCGAGGCGATAGCAGCGCCACAAAACAAGTTTAGGACTTCTGCAATTTAGGACTTGTGCAATTTAGGACTCCTGCAATTTAAGACTTGTGCAATTTAGGACTTCTGCAATTTAGGACCTGTGCAATTTAGGGCTTCTGCAATTTAGGACTTCTGCAAAATCCAGAGAACTGGCTTTTTGCCTTTTAGGACTTCTGAAATTTAGGACTTGTGCAATTTAGGACTTCTGGAATTTAGGACTTGTGGTGCTACCCCACGGAGACAAAGTAAATAAACAGCCTTGCGGTGTAGGAGCTTGTATTTACCATGTATCATACATTTCTGAGCTTTAATGTACCATACATAACCATGTTATAACCGATTAATGATCCAAAGAATCTGTCTGTGTACCGTCATTCTCATGGTAAAGGAAACTAAGGTTCTGTGCAACATTATGCGGAGCATTGGTGGCGTAACTTGAGTAAAAGTTTGCTGTACATCATCTTTCGGTTCGTCAAAAGTACTGTAACGTCCATGTGTCACAAAATATACTCTCAATGAATCCGCAGAGCGATAACCGCCAGTGTAGATATGTATTAGCGGTTAGTTGTCGTGAGCTCGTCGTTTGCCGGTATAGCGATGCACTCGAGCGGTCAGACGGCGGGGGCCCGACAGAGCGGAAAGTGCCATACGGGCCGCCAACTCCTTCCCGCCGTTACGCAGATTGTTATTTGTTATTGTCGGGGGACAGCGGTTATCAGCAGTGTATACCGTGCTGTTACTGCGACATTCATTTGTTAAGAAGACGGTTGAAAATAAGCAATACGAACGACAAAAAATATGCCTATGAACAATTTTTATATTATTAGAAAAAAAAACAGAGAAACAATTTAAAAAAAGCGTTTGTAAACAAGCTTCCCAATAGTCTTCGTAAGACAAAAGGCATGAAAAAACATCACCCTGTTGGAAGACCAGAAAAGCCGAGTGGAATAGTGATATAGAAATAAAAAAGTTTATAAAAAAGTGGTTAAGGCATCAATCAGACTTCTAAATCTCGTCGCTGACAGTCGGAGGCAGGAATCCCATCGCAGACACTGAAGAACTATACTCACTACGAAATAAATAACAGCGAAGACAATGCAAAAAGGTAAACTTAATATCGATTACCACTGTGTCCAATATCTTTTTCGTGTCAAAGCATATCTGACGAAAAGAGGAATACCAGGGGAAAGACGGGCAGACGAGAGCGGTATAGCGGGGAGGTGGTGGCTCAGTGGATGGACGAGAGCGGCCTGGCCGGAATTTTTGGTAGAAGCGGAGCGGCATGCCGCCGGAGGACCGCGGGCTGCGTTAGTGTAAAATCGTGCGCGAGCCGGCGGCGGGAGTCGCTGGAGGCCCGCCATTTCGTCGCCGTCGACCCGCCATAGGACCGCCGTCGCTTTGTCAATGGGTATATACAGTACTTCAGAATTATCTAAAATTGCAGTGCGCATTCTTTCTGCGCCTTGCACGTCTGCAGCAACAGAACGATCCTTGAGCACGTTTACCTGGATTCACTGCAAGAAAAGAAATCGTTTAACCACCGATCGAGCAGCAAAAAGTACCTACCTGGCATACAACTGGAAACTGATTAATAAATCATACAAATTCAGAAAATAACATGAAACATCCCGTGAGGAGTTGGAAATGATTCCAACTACATCCACGAGAATGGGTGAAGAATCTATCGAACATTGTACTATTGAAGATGATGATTTAGAATCAGCTCGTGAATAGGTGGAAATGATTCCAACTACATCCACGAAAACGGATGAAGAATCTGTCGAACAATGTTCCAGTGACAGTGATGATTCAGAACCAGATATCCCATATGAAGAATCAGACATTGACCTTCACTTATCGTTTTCAGAGGAAGAATCAGATTCTGAATGAAGAATGGAAATCCTTCTCACAGGTCCAAATTTGACTGTTCCTATGGAATATTCAATTCTGTTTGAACTAGCATCGACTTTAAAAGCTGTGTGTTTGTATTATTCATTCGTTCTTAAAACATTAGATGCAAATGGAAATATAACGGTTTTTGTTAAGCAATTGTAAAAATTATGGAACCACTTAAAATGTCTAAATCATTACATGGTTTCAAATGCAGATAAAAGCAAACTGTTTTTTCTATTATTCTTAAATCAGCTGCTGCAAATACAAATGTATATTTTTGTTATGCAATTCTAGAAGATATAGAAGCTGTAACATTTTTTGAATCACCATATTATTTATAATGTAGAGAGAAACAGACTACTTTTGTGTATCACTCTTAAATCAATACTTTCAAATGCAAATGTAACTATATTTTGTTTCTTCAGTATTTGTAAACCATATTACACGCTCAAAAATTAAAAAACTAAGTTGTGTAGATATACAGTGTTGGTTTTATTCCTCCTTATATGAAAACAACCACATATTTTCTCAAAATGGGAATAAACCCTGGAAAAAACAGGAAAAAAAAAAAACAAATATTTTCCGGGTTTTTATCCCATCACTGGTAACGAGCACAAAAATTATGTACTTTTTAATATTTTATACTCGGTACACTCATTTAAGTTTTATCTACTCGCAATAATACATTTTAACAGGGCAAATGTTATGAAGCACAAATGAACTGCCTTCGCTGTTTATACTGTAAACGAATTTATTGAAAATAGGTACAGAATGTAAATGTAATTATACTCTAAAATGACGATGCCATACGTTGTATATAACTATATTAATGTTTCGGCAACAAAACAATTTCTATTTGACCTATATCCGCCCAAGGAGCGTCTTATATTAGATCCACGCGTCTGTACGGTATACCCTTATTTAACGCCAACTTGAATCGCCAGTTTGTACACAACAGTTTACGGAGACGTGCAGGTTGAATCTTGTTACAAGGTAAGTCAATTACAAAAAAAAAGAAGAAGAAGAAAAATAATTTACAAAATAGCTCAGCATAATTATGTTGTATAATTGATTGTTCTAGACTATATTAATGGTTAACATAAGATTCGTAACAAATCCTGTTCTGATAATTTTTGTGATTTATTTTTCTGAAAACGTTACGTTACGATCTCAACGGTATTTTACGGCATTTGTAACCAACAATTTTTTATACGGTCATATATTATTGGACAAAAAACTGCACATATGTATTTATTTTTATGGAGTAAGAGCGTTGTGCTGGATACTCGAAACCATTGGAAGTTTCCACAGCTTTTTGACGAAATAGAAACCAGTATAAAGCACCAAAAAGTATCAGTGGAGGTTAGTGTACGAGTCATATACATATTGCACTGTTAAGTTGTGCGTGTAGATGGTGGAAACTCACCGGTAGCAAAGTATATAGCATCTGAATTTGAACCCAAGACTAGAAATGTCATAGCAAATATATTTGTCTTTTCTTTTTATATCTTACTGCAGTTTTAACATATTGGATATTATTGAGACTCCACACTCTTTATAAAGTGGCATTAGTTAAATTATGTGTGATTTTTTAAGGCTTAAATTGCATATTCATGTGCTATGTACAAGAGGCAGACTGAATTTTAAAGCTTTTTTTTTCTTGTTAATGTTACAAAAGAAACAAAAATAATAATTAAACCCTTAAACATAGGATACAAGGGTTTCTTTGTATTAATTTTCCTCATGTAATATTTCATCTCTCTTGTTCAGGATGTGCTGAGCCATCTAACATAAATACGGTTGGTTTGAAGCGTAATTTGTTGTTATCCGTTTCATTGTAATTTCAAATAATGTTATATATTAATTAGCATGTTTTAATTTATATAATAGATTTTAGCCACAGCTATTCGTCAATTGGAAATTAGAACAATATTAAAGGAATGTACAAGATAGGAATTTATACAGACTATAACAGTATATGTTATAAAGGATCTTATATGGCGTTGACGTAAAATTCCAACCAGTATAATAGATGCAGCCCAATTAATAAATATTTATTATTGCGATATATTGTATGCCTTCCAGCCGGGACATAATGTTTTCTTCCTTGGGTGGGGCGCTAATCTGATCTTTCGCCGTGCGAACACGTCATGCACATGATTGCACTACGCATCTCACGGCAGTGGCCTCTAACAGCTACTCTTGATGGGCGGTGGCATTTTGTCCAAGACAGCCCAGTAGAAATAAGTCGAGCTGAAGAAATTCTAAAAAAAAAATGAATTTTTCAGGATTTGCTCTTCATGGCAAATAGAATGAAACCTCAAAAGTCCCAAAATATCCCATCTGAGCTTCATCCTCAAAATGACGGACAAAGATGGCCGCCATCCCATGCGCACCTGGTTTTCTATTTCAACCTGTAACTGGCAAACCAATAATTATATATGTTTCAATTTTAAATTCACCGTTTTACTCTATAATAGCTCTATTTTAATGTGGTGTATTTCATATTTAAATAAAGTACCACCCAAAACAGTTATTCATGAAATCCATATATGTTTTATTGTGTTTCGTAAGCTGCATTAAAAAAACATCATCAAAGTCGGATGATAACTTTTCGAGATATTTACTCCGACGTGAGCCCAGCTGTTATCGGGGATTAAATATCAATATAGTTTGTCTAGTATTTGCTAGAAGGCAGGGGACGTGAGAACCCAATTTTTTTTTTTTAATATTTCGCTTTTAAACATTTTATTTCAATAAAACATTGAAATAATTAATCGTTATCCTCCTCTTCAGATTCCTCAGCCGGTGGTGAATTTATGCAAGAAATTCCCTCACAGAAGGAACATAACTTTGAACAATTAAGGTTGGCAGGCTTACATTCACAGGTTTCTACATCACAATATTTGTGAGGAGTTATTTTGCACTGGCAGGCAATCAAAACAAGGTGTTCTTCAGGAGCTGCTGGAAGACTTGTTGGAAGGGACGATGACAAGGTGTCACGACGACAAGGTGTCACGACGACAAGTTATACCACATTTTGTGGGTCAACTTGTCGTCGTGA